>JAKCPI010011868.1:0-12880 GCA_023213315.1 Euborellia annulipes | reverse complement strand
AAATTAAAAGAGAAAAAAATTTAAGTCAAGGAATGCATATTACGTCAGATTAAAGAGAGACTTACGACTCGATTTTTGTTATTTGTTTTGTTTTTGTTATTCTATAACATCATCAGGTTTCACAAAAATCGAATTAAACCCTAGTATATGATTATTGAAATAAAGAAATCGAAGTACGGTGGTATATGGATGGATAATTATAGGCAGGAGCCAAGGGCGGTAAAGGGGGTAAAGGGGGTAATTACCCCCCCCCCCCTGAGATTTGAAAAAAAAATACTTTTTTTCAAAAAAAAAAAAAAAAATGTATTTTTAATGTAAAATTTTAAAAATTAATACTTAAAAATTTGATTTGTATTTATATTCAGGCAAACAAGTACAAAATGCGCCTTTAAATTACCGAAATTAAGAAAAAAATAGTGTGCTGTGCGACCAGTCACTCCAGATTACCCCCCCCCCCCCCGAGAAACACCTCTGGATCCGCCACTGTCTCGAATTTTCAAAATTCATAAGTTAATTTCTCTTTTGTGGGAGGAAAATGTTTTAATAATATTAAAACAAATAACGTTAAAAGATAAACCACATTATTTTATTAAATCAAATATATTATTTAATTTAATTATTATTAGATATGTTCTTTTCTATTATCCCAAAGTTCAATTAAGAGATTAAACTGGAACATTTGTTTTTATTTATCTTATAATATTTAAACTACTAAATAAATTGATTAGGAATTAAAGGTTAAAACATAGAGAAAATAGAATATCCGTGGGTATAGGTGTATATAAATAAAAGCAAAGATACTCCTACGCAAACGTCTTTACGGGATAATCCCATCTTAGAAAAGATTAGGATTTGAATAAGAAATAATAGCAGTAGAGAATATTTCAATTGATTTGAAATTGGGTATTTCCCTTTCAAGAACATTAATGTGTAGATTCTCATCTAAAATTAACCAAACACATTACTATTGATATTGGGTATCAACAGATTTTAGTTTTATTTATTTGCATATTCGATCGTTCTTTGATATGAATATCTTTAATCCAAATAATCTGATCCATAGGCTGATAATCTATTTGAAAACAAAAAGAAATTAAATAATTAAAAATTTTATTTAAGTTTTTTGTTAATGCATCATTAATATCAGGACTGTGGTCATATAATGTTTTTGAACATATAATTCTCACTATTATATTTTTTTTCGAGATCTCAAGTGGGTTGGGGTTGAATATTTCCTCCCTGGGAACGTCCCTTATTAATATGTAAAATTATTATATTGGATGCAACTATATAATTTGATTAATGGATCCAACATAACGTTTATTAGATTGAATGCATGGATCAAATTGTTTGATTGTATCCAATTTAATAATTGCACAGCTAGTGTCAATATTAAACCATCCTTCCCCTGCGTTAAAAAAAAATTTTATTTAGAACTTTCATGGTCCAAACGTAGAAGAGTATTCCAATAAAGATTACCATCTTTTTTTTTATAAATACAATGAAATAAATGACATGGGAGAACGCATGTAGCTGGTTTTTGTCCTTCACTGTACAGTATATATTAATAGGTTTAATGTAATTTTTAATGATAAAATAAAAAGCATTACATGACTTTCGCTCTTGATGAAGAGAGATTCTGGTTTCAGACAAGCTGCCGCTCGTTTGTATGTTGAGTATTTTCAATGTTTTACAATGGATATCGAGAATTTGATATCAAAAATTACAAAATAAAATAAAAAGTATCCTGACTCATTCTGAAATATTCAAAAAATCGGTTTTCGTCGGCAAGTAATTGCGGAAAAAGTTGTTTGTACTCCTTGTAAATGTAGATCTTAATTTATTAATTGGATGTATTTCACTTCTCAGTGGTTTTAACTTGGTTGCAACATTGTCACTAAGCAGCAATAAAGCTGCAGCCTGTTCTCTACTAAGCTCCATACAACACAATTTATTTTGGTGGCTGACAACCAGCTTTCATACGGCCATATCCTACCTGCTGCTCAAAGACAGACAGTCGGCGCCGAGAATAAGAATCCATCTTCTTTTATCAGCTTGCTCCTTGAAACCTCTAGCTCAACATCCTGAAAGGACAAGGTCCACCAAGTTGGTTACCGCTGCTCGGGCGGTATTGAGGTGTTGTATGATCATTACAACGGAAGCTTTATCTTGGTTTTCTAGATCGAAGAGGCCGCTACTTCTTAAGTCAAGTAGCTCCCCAATTTTAATCACGTAGGCTGAGTGAACATCGTACAAGAGATCCCAATGAGAAAAATTCTCTTGCCGGGACCGGAAATCGAACCCGAGTCTTCACGGCAGTGGTCAGACGTGCTAACCACTCTTCCGCAGAGAGTCAGTTTGCTTCTTGAACGTCCAGTTTTCCTAGATAGTCGGCCGAATCATTTATTTCTTTCATTCTTCTCTTGTCAGCAATGAGATTTTACTGTCAATTTGACTTATATTCATCTGAATGACAATTTTGTCGAGTAGATTCTGGGTCAATTGTATTATTTGGTATATATTTCATCTTATAAAAAAGACTTGAGTTAATGGGTATTTGCCTCTTTGAAAGGGAAATGTCGTCTATTCTCTCTCTGGGACTTTATGAAATGAGGAACAAGAAAAATTTCCCCGAGGGATTCTCTCTCCCTCTGTTTTCCCGGAGGATTAGTATTTTATTTGTCTTCTCTCTCTCTCCTCCCTAATCATACCTCCCAAATAATAAAGACAATTTTTCGTGATCATCTTCTTAAACATGATAAAGAAATTTGGGAATCGACAAGTCATAATTTTTAATTCCAATACATCTACATTCTTTAGATTTATCTTTCAAATAAACAAAAACAAAGGGTGTATTGAGTATAGACAACGCAATAAACACGCGATGGGGAGGGGCTGTTGAAACATGTGCTTAGTATTTTAGTAGTAGTAGTAGTGTTTAGTGGAACGAACCTCGAAGGCGAAAATAAAGGCAATTAGTTGACGACTGTCAAGGTCGTGCAAAGGGAATCTATTTTGAGAAGATGCAATTTATTTTCCCACCTTCATTTGCATATATTAAAGTAATCGGGTTGATTAGCACACGCCTTGAAGGCTTTTATCAAATATTTATATCGTTAATTTTTCAATAAAACGATTAATGGGTTCACGCCTTTGAAAGTTTACATTTTTTAAATTTTTCTTTGACTCTTATCGGTGATATATTTGTTGATGATTATCATTGTTTTAGGGTTTTAAGTGATTAGTATCGATAGTATAGGGTTATTTCCCCAAATGTCAATAGATTTTTTCCCGAATCCCGGGGAAAACAAAGAATCTTCCCAGGAAATTCGGAAAATTAAAAAAAAATCTGGTGTGACTGGCGCACAGCACACGACTTTCTCTTACCTTCGGCAATAGAAAGTTGTGTTCTGTGCTTGTCGCACCAGATTTTTTGTGTTGACATGTATTTAGTTTCCGACAGTAGGGTACAGTGAGCCCCACCTGATAGCTTTAGTCTTAAGTATATGGTGTATAGTGAAATAATTTTAATGACCGAAAAGGTAAAACGTAAAATCTGGTACAGATGATTTTATTTTACCTTTTCAAATTTAAAATTATTTCACTATTTACCATATACTATATACTATACCATATACTTAAGGCTAAAGCTATCAGGTGGGGACTTAATTGTGGCGCTCACTGTACAATTCAATATGTAAAATTTATAAACGTGGGAAAATATTTATATTTTGTTACCATGGCAACCATTTCTCCTAGTTTATTCTAAAAGTTGATACAGATCTACAATTTTTTTAGTTAGAAAAATAATCCTCTCGATACATTAGGAAAGATAAACACTTTGATCAATTCCTGCCTTTGTAGTACGGAGTCATGTTCAAAAGCATAACTACTGTTGATAAAGAAGAAAATTGATCAAATTGTATATAATTAATTTACCTATTGAACAAATGAAACATTTAAACATATCAAATGGTTATTAACATTATCCCCGCTACTCTTTTCATCAGGAAAGAGAGCGAGAGCGATATCTCTCTATGGAGTCCTTTTTTTTTTGTTTGGTTTAATACAAAATCCCCTGAGGGAATGAATATCGGTTTATTTGTCAGCTTTGAACTGACCGTAAATTTAAATGGTAATTATTTTCTATTAATATTGTATCAATATTATTTTTTTCTTGAATTTTGCTCTTTATATTTTCAAATAAAATTATTTAGTATATGTGAGGTTTCACTAAGTTGTAAATGAAAGAAATATTGAATTTCTAACTCGATATATTTCGGGCTATTAACCCATCTTCAGGAGTACATGTGACTGAGTGAATAAAAGAATAGATGCTACCAAGCAGGCTTGGGTAGGAGTCGGGGGAGGAATTGGGGAAATTTGTGAATATTTGCTTGATCCTAGAGGGTTGCCTGGGGGGGGGTTGCTTCTTCTAGGAAGGACTTTAATTTGCTGGGTCAACTGCCTTTGACTGTATTTTCATATATAAATTCGGTATTTCATTTTTATATTTATATAAATATTTAGAAATTCCTTCGCGTAGGTAGGGATTTTACCCTTCAACGCGGTCGTCTATCGAAATAAAATAAAAAATCCGGTGTGACTGGTTGCATTGATTAAAATTCAAAAAATCAATTATTTTTTTAGATGCTTTTTCAAATGTACCATCAAGAAAAGATATTGGACAATATGGCGGCTACCTACCATAAGGCTCAAATGCCAGGTAGCCGCCATATTGTCCAATATCTTTTCTCTTGATGGTATATTCTCATTGCTCTCAAAATTGTTTGAAGCACATTTTACTCTTGTACGTCATAGAAAAGATAGGGGAAATGGTTGCCATTAAACAAAATATAAATATTTTTCTGTTTATAAATTTTATATATTGAACTAGATTTTTTTCAAAATTGTTTGGTACCCTTAAAGCTTGTAAAATACCCGACTTTATGTCGTAATCTTGTGTAACTAAACGTATTTCACATTATTTTCTCATATCTTAAGTAGATAAGAGAAAGTTATGGGATATGCATTTAGTTACATCAGATTTTTACTTTTTCGCACTTCAACTTACTTGTTAGAATAATTTTCGTAGAAGTTCTCAATTTTTATTATTTTTAAAATCTCAATAATATACATTTCTTACAATACTCTATTAATTGATCCTATTGTCCCATCGAGGGGCAACAGGAACAGGCAGCCAGGCTATTAGTCTCCACGAAATAAAACTCCCTGTTTAGGAAACACTTTGGGCTTTAATGATGGCGATATATCATTAAAATTTCCTAAACAGGTACTTTTATTTCGTGGAGATTTAATAACCTGGTCACCTATTGTTTAAATACAACATCCACTTTAACCCTTCAATAAATTATCTTTTTTTAATGCACATGAAGGGGAAAATCTATTTTTAAGATAACAATAAGCATTTCGGTTGCCTAAGCTCAAGCCTCTACTCTCAGAAAATTGTGGGACGACTCGTCTTCTTCAATCTCTAACTATTTAGATATTAAGGGGGTTCAGGAGGTAGATGTTACTCATGTTTTTCCCGAGAAGAGGGAGTTAGTTGTGACTTCAAAAATAAGCAAAAAAAAAAAAAAAAAGAATGAATACTTTATAAATTTTATTATATATTATGTATCTTTTATAAATGTGGATTTTATAGCTGGATCGGATATTCTTGGTCAAGACCATCCTCAGAGCTTGCGGGTTGTCAATATAGGCATACAAACAATAACTCAATCATATATTTCATGAACATTCGGTTACAGATATTTATATATTAAATTAAATTAAATTAAATATCTGTAACAGAATGTTCATGGAATATATGATTGAGTTATTGTTTGTATGCCTATATTGACAACCCGCAAGCTCTGAGGATGGTCTTGACCAAGACCGAAACGTCAGCCTAGTGGGTTAATAAATGAAATAATTTTAGCTGCTATTCTTTCATTTACCTATTAATCTTTTATAAAAGCATATAAATATAGGCCAGATATAGGCTAATAGTGTACCGGCTGTTGAGACTAGCCTGCCATCTTTTGCACGAGTGCTGAACTATTTGACACATAATTTTTAAATATATCTCCTAATCTTGATTTAAAATTTTCTTTTTTTTTTTTTTTTTTTAAACATTCACACTTTTTCCTCATTCACACTCACACTCACACACACATTCACACTCAGGCCATTTAAGACTTTAGACGATAACCGTTGTAATTAATATATATTTTGGGGGTTCAGGCATTTCTATTTAAGCCATCTGGCTTAAAAAAATCATCGGACTGCCTGGGTCCGAACCCGCGACGTTTGGTATAGGAGCTACTAGGCCAGACTCGGGGCTAAAATTTTCTTAATTAATGTGATTAATAATAACAATAAATTCATTTTTAAATTTAAAAAAAAATTAAGATTATTTGGACAGATGGTTTACTGTATTTGCTTGGTAACAAAAAAAATTAATTTCCTTAATTTTTTAATAAGTCATTAAACAAATTATAACTTTCTGTACCAATAACCCCTTATGAATATAATTAATTAAAAAAAGGCATTGAAAACTTCCTTATAAATAGTACAGTTTTTTTTTTTTTAAGTACGTTTAGACGCCGCTCCTCCACCCTATTAAGAATGATCTAATCGAGGGCGCGCGCCTAAACCTGGCCGTGCCAAAAGCCACCAGACGGCGTTGTCAGGCGGCGAAGGCGTGCGCCCAGTAGCGATCGATACGTCGCCGGGCGGCGGAGGCGCTTAAAGCCAGCTGCTCTTGCGCTCGATACTCCCTTTTCTCTATCAATCTCTTTAAAAACCCCATCTTTAAAAAAAAAAAAAAAATTCGTGCGTTCGTTGTTTTTTTCTATGTCGTGGATTTTGATTGCAGATGCAGAGGCCAAAGAGGCTGCGGCTGCAGTGGCCGACAAGAAACCCGTTAAAGCCACGCCGCCCATTCAGACCATCACATATACGGTGAGTAACTATCATCATCTTTATCTTAAATCGATTTTTTTGTTTTATTTTCAATGTAAAATATAACTAATAATTTAATCAAAATATAATCCTGTTTTAACTCTAGATAAATAATAAGATTGCGTTTTGACACATGCGAGACAAAAGTTGGCAAGCATGATGTTATAAATTATTATTTTTTTTGACATTTGATACTAATTTAAATAATAATAATGATTATTATTACCTATTTTGAGACAAATTTGTCTGTATTTGTGTAGTTAGGCAGAGAGAGAGGTTTCTGTCATTCTCTCTCTCTTATTTCCCTTCTGTGGCCTCATTATTCATTCAAGCGATTTCTCACTTTAAAACCTCACAGCTCAAGTTTCAAATTAATGCCTTGTTAGAGGAAAATAAAAATTCTTTTTCCTTATAAGAAATGAGTAAGAAATTCAAAATATTTAATAATCACATCAAATTGGATTGATTTTTTTTATAAAATAATAATCTCCCCCTCCCCTCCATCATTGTATATGTTATTAAATAGGATATTTTCATTTGGGTAGGTCAAATATTTGATATTCCTTCTAAAAATGCGTTTTGGTTGCCTAAGTTCTACATTTTGTTTCTTGAAAACTTTTTCTTCAATTTGCATTTTACTTATTCTTACCTATATATTTTTATATATAGGCCTATAAAGAGAGGAAGATTTGGATTCATGTCAAAAATTCGATGTCGAGATTTTGATGGATATAGGCCTACTTGTTTTGAACCTTTGTGCCATCGAAATATTAGGAAATAAACTCATTTTGGAAAATAAATTTTATTTTTTGTTTTTCCTTTCCTACACCCTTGTCGAAAAATCAGCTTAGTTTCGGTTGAAATTTTATATTTAAGTTAGGCACCCCCTTGAGGCGTGGAAATAACCTTTTGATCAAAATCGACCAAAAAGTACTAGTACTTTACTGATGTAGTTTTGCAGTTTTTTTTCGATTTTCTCAAAATTCGCTCCAACGATTTTGTTTGAAATTCAAAAAATCAATTATTTTTTAGATGCTCTTTAAAATGTATATTCTCATTTTGCCATTGAAATCTTCTGAAGGCCACTTTACTCTTGTACTCCATAGAAAAGATAGTTGAAATGGTTGCCATGGTAACAAAATATAAATATTTTCCCATACTTATAAATTTTACATCTTGAAATTCGAATGTACCGTACTGTTGGAAACTAAATACATGTCGACACAAAAATCTGGTGGGACAAGCACAGAACACAACTTTCGATTACCGAAAGTAAGTGTACTGTGCGACCAGTCACACCAGATTTTTTTAGATTCTCTTTAAAATGTATATTCTCATTTTACCTTGAAATCTTGCTTCCAGTCCCAACAGATTTTTAGAAAAAAATTGTTTTGAATCGTAAATATAAAATATTGCATAAAAAAAAATAATTATAACTACTAAAGTTATTTTTTATTAAATTTTTAAAAAATTTAAAATTCCGAATTGTTTATAAATTTTGAACGCCCTCTGATATTAAAACTCTCAGCTTTTTCCTACCAAATAATATTTCAATTTGATTGATAATTCATAAATTAAATTAATAATTCGTTGAAGTGTGTTTCCCACCTTGGTTGCTTTTATTTGACATTCCATTTCTCTCTTTCAACATATCGTTCTTTAAGCGGAGTTACAAAATGATCATAAAAACCAAATTAAATGCAAAAAAATTATAATTTAAAATGAATATGGAAATTATATTTTTTTTTTTTTATTTTAGCAGTTGAAATAAAAATACAATCTTTTTCTTCTCCCTTGTAAATTATTATTTTAGAATTAATGAATTCATATTTTAATAAAGCTAAATGAATTTATTTCGGATAAAATAATTGTAATTCTAGCGTGTGAAAGTTCCCCCTAAACCTCACCCATTGCCAGAGCTATAATTAATTAAAATATAATATAAACCCTAAATGGCATCATCGGCCGAGAGGGCAAATTAAATTTCGATCCGACTTCAGGGCTGAAGTGTGTCAACTAAAATTTTCAAAAAGTTGAATGGTACATTTGTGTAAAAGTCTTATTGCCATTAAATAAGGGTCAAAGTTTGGTATTCAACTTTTTGAGAAGTTTTGTTGACATATTCAGCCATGAAGATGGTCGTATATCTGACCAAAACGTCGGCTTAAAGTGGCTTAATTAACGAAATAAATCTAGCTGTAATTGCTTTTTTCTTCATTTCGTTCTACAACATCTACTCAGTTCACTCTAATAAAAATATAATTTCCATATTCCCACTTCGTGATCGAAAGGCTATTGGGTTTGGAAATGTCAATATTGATAATCTAAAAGCCAAGGGGAGTGGGTTCTGATTCCGGACAGTCTGATTAATTTATTTAAATCATTTGGATACCAAATAATATAAATAAATAATAGACAGGAAGAGAGGATGTCAGCCAAAAGGAGAGTCTCTATCGAATAAAAATCTCAATCCAGAAGACGTTTCGGCCTTAATTAAATAAAGCCATCATCAGATCTTAAAGGATTAATGGCAATCTCTTGAAATGCAGATAGAGTTGTTATATATAAACAAATACAAAATTATATAAAAAATATAATATTTCCACTTGAGATGTACAGTGAGCGCCACAATTAAATCCCCACTTAATAGCTATAGCCTTAAGTATATGGTATAAAGTGAAATAATTTTAATGACCGAAATGGTAAAACGTAATATCTGGTACATATGATTTTATTTTACCTTTTCAAATTTAAAATTATTTCACCATATACCATATACTTAAGGCTAAAGCTATCAGGTGGGGACTTAATTGTGACTTTCACTGTACATTTGAGACTTGGCCGTATTAACTGATGAGCATATGACATCTTATGTACAAATATTATATTTATAAGATTTAGACTTTCGACCGTTGGTTCTCGTTGAAACATTTTGTAAATTAAAATTAAATATACAAATTAAACACTAGGTTATTTGTTTCAAAGGTTTTATTAATTAAAAAATTAACACTTGATACGTATTTCAACAATTTCTTGTCATCATCAGAAGACTTCTGATGGTGTTTAATTTGTATATTTAATTTTAATTATATTTATATATATAATTTTGTTTATGTTTATATATATAATAACAACTCTATATGCATTTCAATGCTGTACACCTTGAGATTGCCAATAATATCTTAAGAACTGATGAAGGCTTTAATTAAAACCGAAACGTCTTCTGGATTGAGATTTTTATTCGACAGAGGCTCTCCTTTTGGCTGACATCCTCTCTTCCTGTCTATTATTCTAAATAGGCCCCTATATTAAATATGTCTATACAAAAAATCTGGCGTGCATGATGGCACAAGATCCAACTTTCTCTTACTTTCGATAATTGAAAGTGTTCTGTACTTTCACACCAGATTTTTATGTCGACATATAAACGTTGAACGAAACGTTGACCCTTTACAATATAATCTCAATACAACTTTTTTTTTTCTTTTAAAACTATTTGATATTTTTTATAATCAAATTAATTTCAAGTGAAGTAAAAATAAATATCATAAATCCCTTCAAGTGGTAATAGAATTTTCGGTGCGTGAATTGAAGCGGACATTTTGTTTTTCCAGCTGAATAACATCTCCCAAAGTTTTTTTTTTTAAGCTATACAATATTTTTCTCCCGTTATCAATCTTTACTCTCCATTCGTTTCAAAAAATAGAATAACTATTCTTTTTTGTTATTATGTGAACTTTGTTTTTTTACTTTCTCTTACCTATATATGAGGGGTTCTGAGCAAAAATGATCCAAGTTTACTTTTTACTCTTTTTGAGAAAAAAATGGATAAGTGTCGCGGGTCGAATGATCGATGGTTGTTCCTGAGCAATTTATGTCAAATTTATTGTGAACTCTATAAGGAGCAACCTGCTCTACTGGTATGTACATGTACATGTTTAAAATAAATAAATAAATAGTCTCAAAGTTAAAGTCTTATATTTAACTAGCTTACAAGCGCTCGCTACGCTTCCGCGCTACGCTTCGCTCACACTTGAAAGCTAGCGGGGGCTTCGCCCCCCAGACCTCTACTGGGGGCATAGCCCCCCAGACCCCCCGTAGTTTTTTAGGACTTAACGTCTTCCTTTATGACTTAATCTCTTCTTTTATGATTTAAAGCCTACTTTTATGACTTAAAGTCTTCTTTTAAGACTTAACGTTTTCTTCTATGACTTAACATCTTTTATGAATTCAACTTCTTTTATCCACAATTCAACTTTACTCTAACTTTCACACTCTTTTAATCATTCATACGCTTAGCCCACATCCTACACCAGTGGTCCCCAACCTTTTTGACCCATCGCCCCTTTCTGGAGGTTGACTAACAAAACTTGAAAAAAAAATTCAAGAAAATGATTTTTTTTTAATTGAAATCATTTCTTGAATTTTTTTTCCTCAGGGTCCTGGGCCCTTTAAGCTCAAATCAAGTTTGATCTTTTTCACGACTCAGGATAGCTAAAAACGTAGATTTCAGTGGGTAATTTTCAAAAAATTTTCCATACCCCCCAGATTCCCCCGAAAATTCTCTGTCCGACTTTGGCCTCGATTAATTAAAACTTTGTAACTCTTTGTTTAGGACATTTTGAAAAAAATTTATATAACTTTATTTAAATAAATATTGTAAGCTATGTATATACCTATAATTATTTCAAAAGTTTTTCAAAAACTGTGTAAAAAAGTGTTGGCATATGAAGGCCACAATAGCCTTTTACATACTAAAAAGAGAAAACTTTAAGTTTTTTTTTTTGGGGGTGGGGGCCGTATTATTAAGTAGCCCCGAGGCCCGTCAAGTCTGTCTGCGGCCCTGTATAGAGACCTACGGTAATAAAATTGTTTAAAATAATAAAACTGATTTATTATTTACACTTTACTTCAAATTAAAATTAGGCATACAATGAAAATGTAAAGGGGGGCGATAGGTGTTAGTCAACCTCCAGAAAGGGGCGATGGGTCAAAAAAGGTTGGGAACCACTGGTTTAGAGAGACTGTTTTATTAAATAGAGGCATCCTTCCTCCACATCTCACTCTTGCATTAAAATTCTATCAGTAAAAACCACATTTGATTTTATTTAACTCATTTGGATACCAAATGGCTTAAATAAGAATGCTTGGAACCCAAATACAGCGTACATATACCTGGTGGGCCAATAGTGCGTGGGCTAATTAACGGACATTTTTTAAAGTATTCAATTTTATTATAAAGATTATAAAAATTGCATTCATGGGATGCTCAGCTATTTTGCCAATATTGGTCATATTGGGAGAAAGTAACGATTTGCAAAACATCTGTTGATTGTACTGAAAATGATTACATATCACTGGGGCTGAAATATTTACAAATAAACGGACAATACGCCAAAGTATTTATTTTTTGGCCGAGGGTTTTTATAATAAAATTGATTATCCTTAGGGCCATCTACAAACAATTTTTAAAGTTTGTTGATCGTGCATAATGTGGGGCCTTTAGGGCTACAAATCAAAAATAATTTTGTTCCAATTGCAATTCTTATACACGTATATCCATATCAAAGTTATCTTTACAGTGGAGAATTGGAGATATCAGCCAAATTGGGATTGTCCAGGTTAATAAAACTCCCAGGATAAGACGTTTCGGCCTGAATTTATTTGACCATCTTCAGTTATCGGGAATTATACACACAGTGCAAGTGCACATGTGATCAAACCAGGACTCGTCAATAATAAAATATATTTGCTTCATACCAAATTCTAAGGATCCTGTGCCCCAAACTCAGAGATAACTGAAGATGGCCAAATAAATTCAGGCCGAAACGTCTTATCCTTGGAGTTTTATTAACCTGGACAATCCCAATTTGGCCGATATCTCCAATTCTCCACTATAATCACATCACAGCCA
>JAKCPI010011867.1:0-27854 GCA_023213315.1 Euborellia annulipes | reverse complement strand
TTTTAATGTCTCATCTTCAGTCCGTATCGAAAATTGGCATAAAGGTAGTCATTAATATACAGCATATGTACATATAAATTTTATATAATGAATACGCCTCGAAGCGTTCATGAGAGGCAGGGCCGTTCCTGGGTAAGTTGTCGCCTCCGTGCCAGGTCATTTTTGGCGCCCCCCCCCCCCAACTATATTATGAAATTTTTTTTTTTTAAGTGATTAGACCTGTAGTGATTTTCAAGTTTGGCGAATGCTACGGTAGCTTAGATTTTGATAATTCTTTATTTCCTCCACGCGAACTATCACTATCCTCTTTTTCATAGAGAAGGAAAATGAAAAAATATTCATTAATAAACAAATATTTATTTATTCAAATTACCTCCTAGCTCAATTCTTTCAGGATTTCAAATGAACTCTGTGTGTGTGTCTGCTTATTACTGAACACAGAGGAAAACACATTGTTTAAATGAAAGCATAAAAGGATTGAGATAGGAGGATTGAAATTTTATATTTAAGTTAGGCACCCTTTCGGACACTCAAAATAAGCTTTTGAACAAAATCGGCCAAAAAGTACTTAGTACTTTACTGATGTACTTTTTCAGTTTTTTTTTTTTTTTTTCAATTTTCTCAAAATTCGCTCCAACAATTTTTATTAAAATTCATAAATCAATTATTTTTTAGATGCTCTTTAAAATGTATATTTTCATTTTACCCTTGAAACCTTTTAAACATGTAAAACTATATATTGAAACTTGTAATGAACTTTAGAAATAGAGGGAACAAATTACACAAAATTTTTATTTTACTAAATTAAAGCCCATTTCATGTAGATTATACTGTGCAACAAAATGAAACTTTTTTCTGGTCCCTAGAAAATTCCTTCAGATTCTTAAGTAAAATGACCTCCTGAATCCAAATATGACCTTCGTTTTCCCCCAGGACGTACCGTTTTCGGGGGTAGCCCCCTACTTATTTCCACTCCTTTTCGTTAATTATAGGGCCACGAAAAAAAATTTGGAGGGATGAAAAGGAATATTTTAGCCTTAACATTTCTTCAGAAGGCCAAGAGAAGTGAAAAGTTAAAAAACATTAACATTTGGTTCCAAGGGGGGATGTGGGTGAGGATTTTGTCCCTTAAAATGCAAAAAAATCATTAAAAATATTCGATTTTTTCTGATTTTTTCCCAATTTTTTCACTGATTTTCTACATATTCCAGCTGACAGACCCACCTCACCCTTCCGTAAACATCCTTCAACTAAAAAAAATATATTGGATAAAGCGGATGGGCTGTGGGCAATTCCAAAGTCCTTGCAAGAAGATGGAAGATTCAGAGGTCAGTTGGTCAAATTGGCAAATATGTGGATAACTTTCACTTTTTTGGGCTGATCTTTACAAATTTAAACTTAAATATACGAATTCTTCTATGTCCTTCAATATTTCCATATTTTATCTAAAGGGGTAGAAATTATTTCTTGTCAATAATTGAAAAAAATTCTTCTTGCAAGGGCTTCGGAATCGCCCACACCCCACCCGCTTTGTCCTATATATTTTTTTTAGTTGAGGGATGTTTAAGGAAGGGTGTGGTGGGTCTGTCACCTGGAATATGTAGAAAATCAGTGAAAAATTTGGGAAAAATCAGAAAAAATCGAATATTTTTAATGATTTTTTTGCATTTTAAGGGACAAAATCCTCCCCCACATCCCCCCCCCCTTGGAACCAAATGTTAATGTTTTTTAACTTTTCACTTCTCTTGGCCTTCTGAAGAAATGTTAAGGCTAAAATATTGTTTTTCATCCCTCCAAATTTTTTTCGTGGCCCTATAATTAACGAAAAGGGGCGGAAATAAATAGGGGGCTACCCCCCGAAAACGGTACGTCCTGGGGGAAAACGAAGGTCATATTTGGATTCAGGAGGTCATTTTACTTAAGAATCTGAAGGAATTTTCTCGGGGCTTTTTTTCTTGTTGCACAGTGTTATTTAGAAAAAAAAATTTCTTGAATATCTCATTCCCTTTTGGAGATATTGGCTTTAGCGCTAAGCCATGTTTGCATTTTCAAAACTAAAAAAAAATCAACAATATGAATTTTTACTTTCTCTTACCTATGTATATATGTAATATATATATAGAGAGAAAGTATTGGATTCATGTCAAAAATTCGATGTCGAGATTTTGATGGATCTTCACGTTTTGAGGTCCCCTGAATCCAAAAAAGTGGTTTTCGCGACATGGTCTGTCTGTGTGTGGGTGTGTGTGGGGGTGTGTGGGTGTGTGTGTGGGTGTGTCTGTGTTCAATTTTAAGCATGAAGGAATTGAGCTATGAGGCTGAAATTTTATATTTAAGTTAAACATCCTCCTGGACCGGAAAAATAAGCTTTTAATCAAAATCGGCCAAAGAGTACTAGTACTTTACTGATGTACTTTTTCAGTTTTTTTCGATTTTCTCAAAATTTGCTCCAACGATTTTTTTTTAAATTCAAAAATCAATCATTTTTTAGATGCTCTTTAAAATGTATATTCTCATTTTGCGATTGAAATCTTCTGAAGACCACTTTACTCTTGTATTTCATAGGGAAGATAGGAGAAATGGTTGCCATGGTAACAAAATATAAATATTTTCCCATACTTATAAATTTTACATCTGAATTCATATGTTCCGTACTGTCGGGAACTAAATACATGTCGACACAAAAAATCTGGTGTGACAAGCACAGTACACAACTTTCGATTACCGAAGGTAAGAGAAAGTTGTGTGCTGTGCGCCAGTCACACCAGATTTTTTTTTATATTTTAGGAATAACTTAGATTCGTGATATATTTTTTTTTCTCATTCCTTATTGTTTAAAGAACCTACCATAAAAATTTCATCTAGATTGGTGGTCAAATAACACATGTCACATTTTGTTTGGCATTATTCAAGCCGCGGAAGGTGAAAAAATCAAAACTTTAAAGTGCCATAACTCGAAAACTAAGTGAGATAAAAAATTGAAATTTGGTGCTGTTACTTATCTCTATACATAGAACAAACATACCAAGTTTCATAAAAATCTGAGATTTTGGGTGAAATGGCCTGAACTGACGTGGAATGACCCAAATGTAAAATTAAAAAAAAATGTTAAATATTTAAAAAACCGGAAGTGCTAGCAACCAAAACTTATTTTTCCCTGGACCAGTTTTTTATGCTGAATCGGTATATGTAAGTATTATTTTTCTACGACCTTTAGCTCAGGCCGTACTTTTTTTGTGTACAGACCGACGGACGGTCGGAGAGAATATACGAGAAAGTCTCGGGGAAGTCATTCATTCCCCTTTTATTTTTTTAAATAAAAAAGCTATTTAAAATTTACATTTATTTAACAATTTTTACTTTCTCTTACCTATGTATATATGTAATATATATAGAGAGAAAGTATTGGATTCATGTCAAAAATTTTATGTCGAGATTTTGATGGATATTCACGTTTTGAGGTCCCCTGAATCCAAAAAAGTGGTTTTCGCGACATGGTCTGTCTGTGTGTGGGTGGGTGGGTGGGTGTGTGGGTGTGTGTGTGTGTGTGTTCAATTTTAAGCATGAAGGAATTGAGCTATGAGGTTGAAATTTTATATTTAAGTTAAACTCCCCCCGGGACCGGAAAAATAAGCTTTTAATCAAAATCGGCCAAAGAGTACTAGTACTTTACTGATGTACTTTTTCAGTTTTTTTCGATTTTCTCAAAATTTGCTCCAACGATTTTTTTTTAAATTCAAAAATCAATTATTTTTTAGATGCTCTTTAAAATGTATATTCTCATTTTGCGATTGAAATCTTCTGAAGACCACTTTACTCTTGTATTTCATAGGAAAGATAGTAGAAATGGTTGCCATGGTAATAAAATATAAATATTTTCCCATACTTATAGATTTTACATCTGAATTCCAATGTTCCGTACTGTCGGGAACTAAATATATGTCGACACAAAAAATCTGGTGTGACAAGCACAGTACACAACTTTCGATTACCGAAGGTAAGAGAAAGTTGTGTGCTGTGCGCCAGTCACACCAGATTTTTTTTTATGGAGGGGGGCGACATTCTTGTACCCGCGGGGGCGCCATTCAATATAGTTACGCCAATTATTTCAAATGATTGGCAGCCAATTCTTTTGAAATACATTTTTCTCACTTGCGACGGACCAAGGACCCAGGCACGAAAATGCCCTTTGGCTTTGAGTCTCCGCCGTCCTTTGGAAGGCGCCTCCGTCGCCCTTTGGCTTTGCGCCTCCGTCGCCCTTTGGCTTTGCGCCTCCGTCGCCCTTTGGCTTTGCACCTCCGTCGCCCTTTGGCTTTGCGCCTCCGTCGCCCTTTGGCTTTGCACCTCCGTCGCCCTTTGGCTTTGCGCCTCCTTCGCCCTTTGGCTTTTCGTCTTCGCCTTCCTTTGGAAGGCGCCACCGGCGCCCTTTGGAAGGCGCCTCCGGCGCCCTTTGGGACTGGCGCCTCCGTGCTGGCACGGAGTGCACGCCCGCCAGGAACGGCCCTGATGAGAGGAAATATTCTCAATAGTTCCTCTCATGAACGCTTCGAGGCGTATTCATTATATAAAATTTATATGTACATATGCTGTATATTAATGACTACCTTTATGCCAATTTTCGATACGGACTGAAGATGAGACATTAAAAATATCTCGAAACGTCTCCGGAGTCGAGAAGCATATAAAGGCTTTTTATTTGGCTGAACCTGCCCTATCAAAATCTATTACGTTCACAGCCACCAAATCTTATTTATTTTAAAAAAATGTATGGTCGAAGATGATTTCTTTTTGGGACTTTTGGCCTACAGGGCATCTCCCCTAGAGTCAGGGTATAGCCCTTCTGAATTATTGTTTGGACGAAAGATTCGAACTACTTTGCCTACTCTGTCAAAAAATTTGAAGCCTTCTTGGGAGTTTTTAAAAAATTTTGAGGAGAAGGATTTACGGATTAAAAAAAGACAGGAAAATAATTACAATAAAAGATTAAAAGTAAAAGGCGTACCAGAATTGTCAATTGGCCAGAAAGTTTGGGTTAGAGATTTAAGAAAATATGGCACAGTAATAAAATGTGGTCCTGAATTAAGGTCTTATACTATAAAAATTAATGACAAGTCTTACCGAAGGAACCGAAATTTTTTAACTTTTTGTCCGGATGAGGGAAATTTTTGTACTTTGGGACAAGAAAATGGAAATTATACTAATTTGGATCTGGAAAATGGAAGTAACAATGAAGAAAACGAGAGTATGGGTGAAAAAAGCAATGAGACTAACAACACAGAAAAAGAAGTAAACGCAAGGTCGGGTGAAAGAAATAATGAATTAAACAATTATGGAAGAAATGAGGAGATGGGGAACAACAATGGAAGAGGTAATAATGAAGAGAATGACCAAGGAAGAAGTAACATTGAAGAAGGTGGGGTCGCAACTGGAAGACGCTCTTATAAAACAAAGTACGGCCGTGAAGTTCGACCCGTCCAAAGACTAACATATTAATTATTAATTGTTATATGATTTTGTTATAAAAGAAAGAATCATGTATTGGCATGGTGATTGTGCTGTTTTGATGTTTAATGTTTTTGTTGTCTTTGATATCTTATTTATTAAACAAGCTTATACCAATCTATCTTTCTGACTTCATAATTTTACATAAAATATTTTATATTAAATAAAAAAATCTCACAGTATTAATATATAGCAGCGGTTTTCAACCATTCTTGAAGTGCGGCCCACTTTTTCCGTAAAAAAAAAACGCTGAGCCCCATTGTATATATATAGCCTATATATACTATATATACTGTATATAATTTTCAATATCCCGCAGCCCATGGGTTGGGAACCGCTGATATATAGAGTTGTTATATTGGAATATTTTGTATATACAGTATATTAGATGGTATATAAATAATTTCTATTTTGTATGCTTCCAGTATTTTAATACGTGTGTATACGTTTATATAAAAAAAAATATTCCAATATAACAACTCTTTATATTATTACTGTGAGATTTTTATATTTTATATCCTCTTCTTCTTTCTTTGCCTTTATTATTCCCACGGTGCGGGGTCGGCGGTAAAGGGATCGGCAGAATCGTTTTTTTGCGACCGGAAGAAATAGAACAGGCCGGCCCGTCGCACGGTCCAACGCCTGTTGAAAATATAGAAGGAAGGGAGAGACATGTAAAGAATAGAAGGACTGCCAGTCCCAGTTCAGGTAGCTCGTGGTCGCCATCCACGTACCCACAAGTTGTGGGCCATTTTTATATTTTATATAAAATATTTTATTTGTATTTTGTAGCCGTCGTCTTAATATATTATGTATGTCTTTCCAGCTCTAATGGGACTGATGATGGCATTAGTAGAATAAAACCGAAACGTATCCAAAATTGAGAGTTTTTCTTTAAGATAGAGGCTCTAAAAATGGCTGCCAGCTCCTCTGTCCCAGGGCCGGAACTAGGGGATTTTTAAGGGGGGGGGGGCAAAATTTAATTTGCCGCCCACTCCTTAAAATTTTCTGTACAAAATTCATATCATTTTACCTATGTATATATGTAATATATATATAGAGAGAAAGTATTGGATTCATGTCAAAAATTCGATGTCGAGATTTTAATGGATCTTCACGTTTTGTGGTCCCCTGAATCCAAAAAAGTGGTTTTCGCGACATGGTCTGTCTGTGGGTGGGTGGGTGGGTGTGTGTTCAATTTTAAGCATGAAGGAATTGAGCTATGAGGCTGAAATTTTATATCCCCCGGGCAGCGGCGTAACTAGCCTTTGAGGGCGGAGGGGGCGAAGCTCAACAGGGGCGCCGTTTTTCGTTCGACCTTTTTTTTTTTTTTTGTATTCGAATCTCGTTCCGGCTTTTTTTTCTGTCATTTTTCTCAGGATTTGTGATATAAAACGAATTTATTATGAAATTTCAAAAAAAAAGTCGTAAATTTTTTGAAAAAGCAGATGCGCGAGGGGCGCCAAAATGCTTGATGCTCCTGGGGCGGGGGCCACCCCCTTCGCCCCCACCTGGATACGCTACTGAAATTCAAGTTGTAATATAATTTTAAAAGAAAACAATCAATTTTTTAAGACAATCGATGAAAAGAATATGATAAAATCACATTCGCTGGGCTATATCTTAGAGGCCGTAGGGCGCCTATGCCGGTTTCGGGGGGGGGGGGGGCGCCAAGGGCTCGAAGCGCCTGGGGCGGGAGGGGCTCGCGCCCCCGCTCGCCCCCCCCCCCTGGTTACGCCACTGCCTCCGGGACCGAAAAAATAAGCTTTTAATCAAAATCGGCCAAAGATTACTAGTACTTTACTGATGTACTTTTTCAGTTTTTTTCGATTTTCTCAAAATTTGATGCAACGATTTTTTTTAAAATTCAAAAACCAATTATTTTTCAGATGCTCTTTCAAATGTATATTCTCATTTTGCAAATGAAATCTTCTGAAGACCACTTTACACTTGTATTTCATAGGGAAGATAGGAGAAATGGTTGCCATAGTAACAAAATATAAATATTTTCCCATACTTATACATTTTACATCTTGAATTCATATGTTCCGTACTGTCGGGAACTAAATATATGTCGACACAAAAAATCTGGTGTGACAAACACAGTACACAACTTTCGATTACCGAAGGTAAGAGAAAGTTGTGTGCTGTGCGCCAGTCACACCAGATTTTTTTTTTAGTAAATCTTTCTTTAATCCCCTAAAATCTGCCGCCCGGGGCACATGCTGCCCCACTGCCCCCCCCCCCCTAGATCCGGCCCTGCTCTGCCCTAAACACTTGAATCACAGCCACCTTAATCTTATATATATATATATATATATATATATATATATATATATATACATGTATATATATAACGTATCAAGTGTTAATTTTTAATTAATAAAACTTTTGTAAATCACTGGCCCTGCCATCTTTTTAATATTTTAGTTTTTTTGGAACATCAAAATCATTTATAATTTATTTTGCTATCTTAAATTAATAAACTTAATCAGATTTTATCTATTATACTGTAGTTATTTGTCTAATTGTTTTTTTTACTATCAGAATGAATACATTCACTATAAAGATCGTGATTTGTTTTTGCAATAAGACAAAACATCGAGGCTTGGAACGTGACTTGACGAAAATATGAATCATTCAAATTAAATAACCCTTTAATACTTGCACCGTTTTATTATTAACTAAAATAAAAGAATATATTTCTTAAGAATAACAGTAAATATAAATACACAGTAGTTGAACAATCGGAATTCATAGATTTTATTTTTTTTGACAATTTTAGCTTATCGTTTATCTATTTTAAACGAGGAGAATGTGAATGTGAATTCATGTCATATTGTGACTCTTGGTCATTTAGAAGGCAAATACCGCTAGTTATAAAAGACGACACAGTTAATCATCTGTTTACCTCCAGGGAATAATTTACCGTCTGTCTACTTCCTGGTTTTGCCCTAAAAAATGTAAATATTTTAAAATTAGCTAGACATGTTAGATTAATATATAATTTAACACTACTTTTATAAGGAATTTTTAAATAATGATATGCAATTATTTAAAAAAAATCATGAAATTAACGAGAAACCCAAACCTAGATTCTCTTATTAGAAAAATTATAAGCTATAGATATCGACATTTTATTGGACAATTAAGAAATCATTATTCGACAAGTGTTGTATTAGGGGCCTACTCCGCGCACATGCCGCCTTCTATTTTTTTCTATTCGATATCTATTTTATTATATTCATTATACTGAATATTTGTATAATGTGCTTTGTTTATTTATCCCTGATTTTTATTATTTTTTTAATGTAATGTTTTATCTACTATATTACACAGACCAATAGTGATTTTGGTGCCGGGGTATTTTGAGCTATTCCTGGGTTTATGGGTAGCCCTGATTTTAAAAATGTTATCCATTTTGCTTCATCAGCTCTATTATTAGAGTTATAGAATAGAATAAAGATTTTATAAAATTAAAGATATATACCAAATACACTGGCGCAACCAGGGGGGGGGGGGTTAGGGTTTTATCCCCCCCCCCAGGAGAGAAAAAAATTCAAAATATATATTACAAATATAAAAGAAAAAATGTAATCATTTCTGTTTCGCAAAAGAGAAAATGTTCCGCGGGCGGCGCATGGCAAAAATTTTGTTCCGCGGGGCGGCAAAAATTTAGCATCTCTAAAAAAAAAGGTAAGAAAAATTTTTGAGATCAGCCCCCCCCCAAAAAAAAAAAAACCCAGAAGCAAATCCTGGTTGCGCCACTGCCAAATATAACAAACCAGGGCAAAATTTAATTTGCCGCCCCCTCCTTAAAATTTTCTATACAAAATTCATATCAATTTACCTTTTTTTTAGTAAATCTTTCTTTAATTGTCCCCCCTAGATCCTGCCCTGTAACAAACCAACAAGCGTCCAAATTTATGTTTTTTTTGTGTGTGATTATTTTAGGTAGATAGAAAACATAACGAAAAGAATTCAAATTCTTAAAGAAAACCCCTTTAACGTAAATTTATTTTTTCAGCGAGATTTGGATTTGAGATCAACAATTGAAGCGCTTACAACGCGAATGTCAGGGCGAGTTCGAAATGTCACTTGCGTTATGCAAGAACTTGGCTATGTAAGTTTTTATTTTATATAATTATAATATTAGACTAGAAAACCCTCTATACCAGTGATGGCGAACCTATGACCCGTGGGTTTATAAGACCCACGATTTCTACTCACAGAAACTCACCTAAAAAGTTGCACTTGATGAAGGAAAGAGGCTCACTAAAAAATTAAATCGTCAAAACAAATAATTTATCTATAATAAATACACACAAACTAACAACTCCACAATTTTACTCAATCCTCTGTCATTTGAGTTCATACTCTACACATGTACAGTATATTTTTGTAAATAATTAAAGAATTTTTAAAATATTTCTTTTTCAGCTGGATGAAAATCTGGAACCGAATTACGCTAAGATGGTAGAACGAATTGATCAATTAGATGTTCAACCTGAATTAAAGAAAGATATGTTAAATGGAATTGAATACTGTAAACAGTTTGCTGTAAGTATTAAATTTTTTTTTTTTTTTTTAATTAAAAAACACTCACACTTTTTTCTCATTCACACTCACATTCACACACACATACACACAGTCTTTTCGGCAACTCAGGCCATTTAAGACTTTAAACGATACTCGTATTTATACAATATATATTTATTGGGGTCCAGGCATTCTTATTTAAGCCATTTGGTATCCAAGTGGCTTAAATAAAATCATCGGACAGTCCGAACCCGCGACGCACAGTGGGCTGAAATAGGAAAAAAGCGGCCATAATTCGAAAAAATGAACTTCAAAATATAAAAACAATGTTTTGCACACCAATAATAGACTATATGTGGACCTCAGGACAATAATTCATTTTTTTTTTACCCAACCCAAATCCGAGTTATAGAGCGCCAAAGTGGGCAAGAAAACTTACTAACTTTTCTTTGCTTTTTAAGTCGATATTTAGAAATTTTTTTCATGTATTAATATTAATCCAATTTTAATGAATTTTTTTTTAATCATAGATAAATTAATCTTCTTTCTGAATATATTTTTGTTTTTCTTGTAGTACAGTTATTTATTTTTAAATAAATTTTTTTTGTAAGTAAAAAAAAGCAATATAAATTTTTTTCAATTTCTAAAAAGTATATGGGCATCCTCTTGCCTTCTAACAAACTCAATAGATTCTGAAACCAGAATACATGTAGAACATAATTCCATCGAAACTTTTTGCCCGATTTTGCCCGAAAAATTTTTATTAATTTTTTTATAATTAAATCGGCAGAAAAACAAGTGCTTTCCCTCAAACCATATGAACTTCTCTCTGCTTTACAGATAATATTGAAACGTGACAAAGGGCTGAGGGGACAAAATAAAATCAGGCTATTATTAGAATGACCATAAAATTTGAAGGGGGGCCTCAAATTTTGTATTCTTTTGAAAAAATAATCTATTAAAAGGAAATATTCAATATTTGAAAATTTCATTTTTTCTTGTTCATATTCTTATTAATATTATTGAAATAACTATATTATTTTTGTATACAAGTGATAAAGCCCCCCTGGACCCCCTTACATGCCTTCAGCGAGCAAATGCATCAAATTTATTCTTGCTCACTGTTTGGAAATTTTGCAATTGCTCGCCTTCGGCGCAAAATTTTAAAGTTTTAAATTTCCCTCACTGACTCCATTTCCTCTGTCTCTGGCCAATCAGCGAGAGACAGTGGTAAACAGGAACATAAAACAGAAGTTAGTGACTAGAATATAGTAATTTATTTTTTAGCAAATAATTTTTATTTAAGTATAATGACAGAGACAGAAGCCGACTCCAAGGGGCCAAAGGGGCTCGAGCCCCCTTCCCCCCCTCTCCCAATGTTGAGGGAAGAGAAAATAGTCATCTTTGTAATCAGCAATCCATTAAAATGTATATAAAGACGTATTGCTTATATAAGCTTATATCAAAAAAAAAAAAATTTTGACCCTTTGAGTAAGGGGTAGTTCACCCCCATGCATGTTTTTTTTTTTAATAGATGACATCTTTGGAATCAGTATCCATTAAAATGTATATAAAGACATATTGCTTGTAATTATCTAAGCAAATTTTTTTTAACACCTTGAATAAGGGGTAGTTCACCCCATGTATGTTTTTAGTAAAAATAGATGACATCTTTGGAATCAGCATCCATTAAAATGTATATAAAGACGTATTGCTTGTAATTATCAAAAAAAAAATTTTTTTAGCTCCCTTCAGTAAGGGGTAGTTCACCCCATATATGTTTTTTGTAAAAATAAATGTCATTTTTGTAAAACGCATATTTTTTTTGATTTTTTGACATATGTTTTTCTTTATATTTCACACATCATAATTTTTTTTTCAACTTTGTCAAGGGGTAATTTCAACCCCTTTTGGTAAAATATGAAAATATTGAAGGGTATAGAAGAACATATGATTATGTATGTATAGTTTTAATTTTGTAAAAATCCGCCCAAAAAAAGATAATTATGGCCGCTTTTTTTCGATTTCAGCCCACTGTGCGACGTTTGGTATACGAGGTTAGCACGCTAACCTCTACGCCAAGCCCCGAGGGCTAAGTATTAAATTAAAAAGTAATAATCTTAAGGAATTTAGTTGCTTCGAGAAGGACCAGTCCCGAGAGGGACTGATTATTTGGGGAGTAGAGAGGTGAAGGTCCTCTCACTCCCGACATTGGAACCGGGTCGATGGCATTTTACGCTAGATACCGGTACTGGGGTTGGTGCGTGCCTCCGTGCACGATGCACCAGGGGTAAACAACCGGGGAATGTTTTTTTTGTAGGCTATTGAGGGTTTTTTTGCCGTATTTTAAGGCTTTTCCCTCAAATAAAAAAAAAAAGGAATTTAGTTTTAAATTTGCCATAAGTAAAAATAAATTTTCAAAAAAAACGAATAAATAACAAATTACCTTTTGCTCTTCAGAATTTTTATTAGGCCTACCTCACCTAAAAACATCACATCGAAATTGAAATTTTATATCAAAGATATTGGATTTCTGAAAGTATCTATTAGTTTTTTAATTTTCATAAAAATAGGTTCTACATCAAAGTTTGTCTTAAAATTTTTCGGAAAGTATCTGACAAGGGGAGGGCACGACCTTGGCATTTCATTTCGGGATGAAACTTCGGGTGATGATTGTAGACCGTTAGGGGGTTCACCCCTTGAAATAGTAACGCGCAACGCTCAATAGATACGGAGAAAATGACGTTTAAAAAATTCAAAGTTCGCTTATATACTAGTTAGGCTTTTTATATGACAATGGCGACAATAGTCTAGCAGGTAGCGTGTCTACCCACCAAACTGGCGCTTGGGGTTCGAATCTCGCCTCGACTTATTTTTTTTTTTTTATTAAATTATTTATTTTATTGTTTTTATAATTAAATAAATTGATTATTTAATATTATAGATTATTTATTAATAGAGAAATTTTTGTGAACGTAAATGATGTTTGTCTGTTTTCCAACTGATCTTTTAAAAAATAATTCATTGTTCTTGTAAAAATTATTCCGCTTTAATTAATTGTGCTAGATGCCGAAAAAATTTTTGTTTCAAATGTTTTTATGATGATTATCATTCAGTCTCACGTTTGTAATAAAAAAGTATAATGTATAAATGCTTATAATGTAAAATCAAAAAATAAGATTGAAACTTTTTACTTATTAATAGCCTAAATTATAGTATTTTGAATAATAGTTTATTAAATAATAGTGTATTTATTTGGTAGTTATTTAAAAAGGTCAAATGATTTGCCCTTGGTAAGGAGAAAAAAATTTTGTCTCCCTAAAAAAAAGGTAAAATGATTTTCACGGAGGGGAAAAAATTTCAAAAAAAAAAAAAAATATATAAATTTTTATATAGGAAATACAAGTTTCGGTTTCGGTTACGGTTTCGGCCGAAACTAAGGTTGAGGCCGAATATTCGGTTTCGGTTTCGGTTTCGGCTGAAAATCTTGTTTCGGTCGGACCCTATTTAAAATATTGCTATTGAATATAATTATGATTTAAAATTTAGTCTTTTTTTTGTTAGCAAAATAACACTATAGTTATTTATTAATAAATAATCTTTAATATTAAATAATAAATTTATTTAATTGTAAAAACAATAAAATAAATATTTTAATTAAAAAAAAAAACATGTCGTGCACGGGATTCGAACCCCAAGCGCCCATTTGGTAAGTAGACACGCTACCTGCTAGACTATTGTCGCCATTGTCATATAAAAAGCCTAACTAGTATATAAGCGAACTTTGAATTTTTTAAACGTCATTTTCTCCGTATCTATTGAGCGTTGCGCGTTACTATTTCAAGGGGTGAACCCCCTAACGGTATACAATCATCACCCGAAGTTTCATCCCAAAATGAAATGCCAAGGTCGTGCCCTCCCCTTGTGAGTTAAAAAGAAAAACGAAAGTAAAAAGACCAACTTTATTTGGCCTTCTGTAAATCTCAGCTTTTGCCATTTTTTGGGCGTGGGTCTAGTTTTGGAAATTCTAAATTTAAAAATTTAAATTAAAAATTAATTAGTTTTTAATTTTTCGAGATCTATATATTTGGATAAGATAATAGTATTCAAAATACCTCGACTCGGACTTAACAAGTCATAGAACAACACTCACAGTCTTGTTAAAAATTAATTAAAATTAATTTAAATTTTAAATTAATCCTTATTTAGCCCGAAACTCAGAGAGAAGAAATTAGCTTCTCGTACAGTGAGTGCAAAAGTTGAGTCCCATTTCTACTTGTGATTATTTCATTGTTTTTAAAAAATAAAGGGAGAGGAGCTCGCTGGTGTAGCGGGCTAGGGTGTCGGCTCTATTCAAAGAAGATCCCTGTTCAAATCCTGGGCGTTATTTGGTCATTTGTGTATCAATAACTGAAGATGATCAAATAAATTCAGGCCGAAACGTCTTATTCTGGGAGTTTTATTGAACCTCGAACATTTCAATTAGGCTGATATATCCATTCCTCTATTATAATCAAATCACAGCCACAACTTGAAGCAAATAAAAAAATATCTTTTTTTCAGCAATGCCTTCCAGAATCGCCTTCTAATCGATTTGGATTGAATCGTGAAATCACAAGACCAATGTTCTTTTTTAAATGTTATAAGGTAAAAAAAAAAAAAGCTTTGCAAGATACATTTAAATTTTATTTCTTTTCTATACTAATCAAGAGTCAGAGCTGTGACGTTTATATATTTTTTCAGAGGAGGGTAGGGGGAGCGAATTCTTATTTGAAGATATCCATTCCCAATATATCGCTTACTGAGAATCATAGTGGCGAAAGCCCGAAATTTATCAATCAGAGAAAAGGCGTTTGAAAGGTTTATAAACAGTTCCGGGATCACCGAGCTTTAGCTCGGTGATTTTTTCTTTTAATAAAATTTGGGAAAACTAAGAAAGTACATCACTAAAGTTCTAGTACTCAAAGTTTTCCAAAAACGAGAGCTAGCGTAATTTGTTTTGTATACCGCAAATAGTAAATATATAAAATTGAAAGAATAGTTAAAAGGAATTTCGAGAAAAATGGAAAAACTAAAAAAATACATCAGTAAAGTACTCGTACCCGAATTTTGCCAAATATGAGACCTAGCGCAATTTCATATTTCTACTGGAAATATTATAGTATATATTTAAAATTTAGAAAAATCATTAGATCCGTTTTAGAGAGCTGATGTGCATACAAATAAATAAACGTACATTGCGCGTATAAAAGTACAAGACAAGCTATACATTTAAATTTTCAAATGAATAGGTCATTCTTTGCTATTGATTCTGGCCTATTCATTTGTTGCCCGGCCATTTAAATGTACAGTCCCTGGCCAATTTATTAGACGCACTGCGATTTTTTACTAAAATGTGTAATAAATACGTATTAACCTGTATATTTGATGCAATTACACGTAAAATGTATCATTTTTATTTTTAATACTTATTATTTTATTGGATTTTATATCAATTTTTATTATATGACATGAAATTGAGCGCTGAGTATAGCGCACAGGTACGAACCTACGTATTCAGTCGCATTCTCGAGTGGCACACTCGTAGACGTGCTATTGTTTCTTTCTTCGCTTTCTTTATTAATTTCGTATTATTTACTTCACAAACCACTTATTGAGTTTTTTTTTATAACCAGTTATTACTATTTTATACATTTAAACACGGGTAAAAAAGGGGATATTTCACCGTGTAAAAAAACTGAGGTCAAAGTCCTCGTGGACACGGGATTGTATTCCAACCGTAAAATTTCACAGATGTTGAAAGTGTCAGAGGCTAAAGCGAGACGCATAAAGAAGAAAATTGATACCGGAGAAGAATTGGGCCCAAAAAGAAGGAATACTCGTAAATGCTAGAGAAAATCGATTTTAAGCACTAGGTCGGAGAGTTATCTCAAAAAAATTTGACATGAAAACAGATTTGCGACTACCAAACAGATTAAATCTCAATTGCCAATGTAAACGCATCTCAGCGCTCTGTTCGCAGAAGGTTAAAAGATTTGGAGTTCAAGATTTGCTGACCGGCTAAAAAACCAAAGTTGACAGCCGCAAGCAATGAAAGCCAAGCGACTGACTTGGGCCAAAAAGTGGTGTGAAAAGGACGTGACTTCTGGCGATCGGTAATTTAATTTTTAAAATATTACTGAACACATTTTAGTTAAAAATCGCAGTGCGTCTAATAAATTGGCCATGGACTGTATCAAGGGCGGATACAAGGGGGGTAAAGGGGGTGATTACCCCCCCCCCCCCGAGATTTGAAAAAACGGGAAAAATTTTAGAAACCGCGAACGGAGCATGAAAAATTTTTGGTTCCGCAAACGGAATATGTGAAAAAATTTGGTTCCGCGAACGGCACATGAAAAATTTTTGGTTCCGCGGGCGGAAAAAATTTTTGGTCTCTAAAAAAAAAGGTAAAATATTTTTCCGACTGGGAAAAATTTTTGCTCCCGCGAACGGCACACGAAAAATTTTTTGGTTCCGCGAAAAACAAAATTTTTCGTAGAAAAACTTGAGAACAGGCCCCCCCCCCGAAAAAAATTTCTATATACGCCCACACCAGATTACCCCCCCCCCCCCCCGAGAAACACCTCTGGATCCGCCCTTGGACTGTATATCGCCTTCTGAGAATGCTGAGTGGTGAAAGTTCGAAATTCACCAATTCGAGAAAAGGCGTTTGAAAGTTTTATAAACATATAAGCCTACATTTAAATAGCCAGGCCGCCCTCTGGCTGGTGTAGTTGGTAGCGATCCTGCCTTCTATATATATATATATATATAAACTAGTCGCAAAGCCCGCCTTCGGCGGGCAAGTTCATTGCCAGTTTAGGAATTTCTGTTTATGGCTGCTCGCTCAAATTTCCAAGCCCATAATGAAGAAATTTGATTACTACGTCATCTCTCTGGTTCATGAACTACTCTTACACTTCGGGAAGAGAAAGCTGTGTACTGTGCTTGTCACACCAGATTTTTTGTGTGAGTTTTATTTAGTTTCCGACAGTAGGGGATATTTGAATTAAAGATCGCCACTATGATTCTCAGCAGGCGATATACGTATAGGCAAGGGGCTTTTTTTACAATATCTATGACTTGTCTCGGGCTATTTTCCAGAAGGATTATTAAAAAAAAAAAAAAAAAAAAAAAAAATTAGGCCCTTCGCTGACTGATCCCTGCCCTTAGGGTAGATAACGCCTAGGCTCGTACTGCGTAAATAAAGATTTATTGGACAGAAAATGTCACTTTTTTCTTTTACAAGAAATTTACCGGCCTTCTTTCAAAATAATTCTTATAAAAATCATTTATTGTGTGTGTGTGTGTGTGTGTGTGTGTGTGTGTGTGTGTGGGTGGGTGGGGGGGGAAAGCAATAGTCTAGATTACCATATGCTCTAATCAATCTCTCTTCTGCTTCTCCTATATAATGAAATATTTTCACTCTGCAATAAAAAAATCTAAAAAATAATTAAAATATTTTTGTGTTTTATAGCAAAAGAAATTAGAAGCTTGTGTTATGAAAGATGTCCGCGAGAAATTATCTTCGGCGGATTTAGGAATGTTGACAGCAGCGGGAGAAGTTGGCTCTCCGGAAGTACGGACTGATGACCAAGTTAACGATCTACACATTGACCCTTCAAGAATTATTGCAGACTTTTTCGAACAAGATAACGAAAGCTCTGATTGGGATCAACTTTAGAAAAAAATTCAATATTGTTCCTCTCAACATCTTTGTTTCTAGTTTAAGATTTCATTTGCACATTTTTTTCCCAACGTGTTGAAATAATTTTTCTAATTTAGAGATGATCTGTCTATCCTCATAATATGTGGAATTAGATACTAACTTATAGGTTTAATTGGTTAAATAAAAACTAAGGAGATTTTTTTAACTTTAAATGCCTTTAAAAAATGGCTACAATTGATTGGAAGCGTGTGATCTTCAGAGGGGTAGCTAGTGTTTGAGCTGTTGAAGCAGTGCAGAAGTGCTCAAGACCTACGAATTTTAAAACTCCCTCGGCGACGTCTAACCAGAGGGTTCCGCTCTGGAGCCCCTATCGGCGGGCAAGTTTATTACCAATTTAGTAAACATTCATACTAAAATTTATTTTTCTTCTTTATAAAAGTGTGTTTCCCTTTCATTGCAAATTTCACCTGGACAGTAGCCTAAACTGCTTGAGATTTCAAATGATAATCACAGGGGAGCGACAGAGCCCCCAAGAACATTAGAGGAGTTTATCTGGAAAGTTGGTCATAAAACATAAAGTCGGCCAAGAGATAAAGAATAGATTTGTCTTGTTTAAATAAATAATTAATTTTTTATTAATTAATATAAATAATAATTTAAAACATTTAAGAGAAGCGAATTATTATGTGGACCCTGTTATGCATTAGTGTGTCCAGCGCCAAAAAATAAAAAATTGAGTTAAGCACGGAATATTGTTTCAAATGCTATAATTAATAGTTTCCCATTTCATTTATAAATAGGCCTATATTAGGAACCGACCGAAGTTTCGGTTTCGGCCGTGGCAGTGGTGTAGCGAGTTTAACTCGCGCCTGGGACACAATACCTTTTTAGCCCCCCCCCCCCCCATTCGAAACCATATAATATTATATGCAAAATATACAAAATTATTATATTACACTGGCACTAAATTTAAAATATATTTTCCAGAAATCAATGGTTCGTTTTGATAACTTACCTACCCCAACATTAAAATAGCCTCCCTATGGGGAAATACATGGTGTTTGTCCTTCAGCATTAAAATAGCTGAAGGACAAACACCATGTATTTCCCCATAGGGATGCTATTTTAATGTTGGGGTAGGTAAGTTATCAAAACGACCCATTATAATAAAAATAAAACTCATCCAGCAATTTTTTGTTTTGCGGACCATTTGGCGCTCCTTTGTGAGTAGCGCCCGGGGCATGATGACCCCCGTTGCTCCCCCTCTTGCTACGCCACTGGGCCGTGGTTTAGGTTTCGGCCAAAATCCAGCCGAAACCCGAGCATGAAATGATGGGATAAGACTCGTAATCTAAAAAAAAGGTCAAATGATATGAATTTTGTATAGAAAATTTTAAGAAAAAGTTTAAAACAAGTTTCGGTCGTACCCTAATATATATATATATCGACGTTCTAATTAGTAAAGTGCCTAACTCTTATTTTTCAGGAGAGCCAAAAAACATTTCATTGTCATTTTTAAAGCCAATGCTAAACACTTTTCGTGCGGCACCTTTTCGAACTGAAAAATTTGAATAACGCTCTTACCCAGTTCAGGGAATAAGGAGAATGATATTTTCCAACAGAAAATTCAAAAAAATGATTTTCGAAAAAAAGTGGAGTTAGACACTTTTCGTCGATAGTATATATAGGGCCTACGTAAGCTTAATTAAAAATGAAAATTTAATTTTTAACTTTGGGGAAAAAAATTCACAAACGATTTGATGAATCATTTATCATTTTAAATTCATTGTGATTTATGTATTTATATTTAAAAAAAAGGAGAGAACGAGAGCTTAGAGACGTCGAACAATCTTTATTTAATTCTTTTAACGTCAACAAGTTCCTTTTCTCATATTTTTTTTTTTTAATTTATATAGGCGATATTTCATCATTGATATGAATATATAAATAAAAAAAAAAATGATAAAAATAAATAAGGAATAGGTAAAAAGGTATTTTTTTAAGGGGGACTCATGAGATTATTTTTTCTTTTCTTACTTTGTCTGTTTTGTATTATAATATTGCTAATAAAATCGTTTAATATCAATTCATAAGTAATATTTATTTCTAATCTCACTTCGGTCTTTTAAATATTTCATGAGACAATGGCGTAAAAAGGATTTCCTCCTGAGGAGAATGTTATTATTTTTAAGGAGCTCTCCTGTTTTGTTAAGGAGGAGGGGATGGGCGTGAGAGTGTCCCCCCCCCCTCCCCACCAGGTAGGAACAAATTTGCAAAACCAAGCAAGGACTACCTAGTTGACAAAATAAGATGAAATTAAATTTTATTATTTAAAAAATTTTAAATTTTTCTTTTTTTATTTTCATTTATTCAAAATTTTAAACAATTTTCAAATAATTAAATTATAATTTGGAAGTTTTGTAACATATTTGGTGACCGTGCACATGAAAAGGTACCAAAACTTCACCGGGCTAATTGAATAGCCAATTTACTAAATAAAAAAAGTTAAAAAAATCGATTTTTTTTTTTTTTTTTTTTTATTACTGATTCCGATTCTCTATTCTTCATCTTATAAGATGAAAATATTCGATTCATCAGAATCTATGTATTTTATTTTTTAAAAATTGAAAAAACGAGACAAAGGTGAGATAAGAAAAGGGACAAAACAAACTTTAAACTCATTTTTCACAAGACTAGTTTTTTCATAAACAAAATTTTAAAAATTCATCTCTTGCAAACAGAAAAATGATAAAAAAATCTAAAAATACCGGCTTGCTCAGGAGAATGTGATCTGTGCAGAAAGCAAAAAAACTCAATTTTGGCCCCGGTGAAGATTTGGTACCTTTTCATGTGGACGGTCACATATATATATATAGCAGGGGGTATATGGCTCATTCTCAAAAACAATCGAAATTGGCCTTACGGAGTTGATCGAATTTCTTTTTTGAACTTCTTATCGATTTTTTTTGCACAAGTCATAGTTTATGTCTTGTTTGATTAAAATATTATAGTGGTCCCCAACTTTTTTGAATTTGGAAAAAAAATTCGAAAATAAGAAAATTACAAATCAGTGATGGAATGATTTTTGATATGATTCTACAATTGAATCGTTTATTTCAGAAACCACCTAAGTGCGCTTTTTTCAACTTTTGGAAAACTAAAAAAAACTGTTTTCCAGCTTAAGTATAGGTCTAGTCTTCTTCAAATATTTTTTTACCAAATCAAAAACATGCTATTGGAATAATCTATTTAAAAAATTATTTTTTTTCCTTTAAGTTTTTGAGTAATTAATTTTTGAAAAAATTGCACTTAGGTGGTTTCTGCAATAAATGAGTGATTTTTTAAAAATTATTATTGAAATTAAGTAAAAGCATTAATTTTTACCTGTTTTGGTATCAAAGGTAAGTAACAGACACTTAAGTATAAAAAAGAGTATTTTTACTATGCCTAAATCGAAAAATACAAGTAGACTACAGGCTACAGTATGTCTATATACAACAGCGTATATACAGAGACGAACTGCAGTCCTTTGAGCCTAGCATTCCGAATAATGTTGCGTTTGTATTTTTCTTCGTGCACAACTCCACGTCTATGCCTGGGAATAGGTTCATCATCTGAACTATCCGACATGGCTTAAGAACTAAATAATGTAATAATAAACAACAAAATAACACCTAATTTTCATCGAAAACTCACGAAAACTAACTACTCAGTGTTAGGTAACCTTTGAATCAAACCAGCGAATCACAAAACACGTGATGTCTACAGGGCACGAGTGAAATTTACCGCAGAAAGAACCCAAGCGCCTTCGCTTAGGTTCTTTCTGAAATAAACGGATTATTTTCAAGGCTGCCAAATAGCATTGCTGATGAGGAACATTGGTTATTTCGGCACTAAAAGATGTATTTACCTTTAAATTGTACATTAGCACCAAAAACACATTTTTTGAAATTTTGTCCCTTAGGTGCTTTCTGAAATAAACGATTCAATTAAAAACCCTGAAATGCAGCAATTATTATTTTTATTGCACAACTATAATTATTAAAATCAAAACGTAACAATTTAATTGTTACGAACAAAACATATTGATTTAAGTTATTAAAAATACCCTCGGGGCTTGGCGTAGAGGTTAGCGTGCTAACCTCGTATACCAAACGTCGCGGGTTCGGACCCCAGGCAGTCCGATGATTTTATTTAAGCCAATTGGATACGAAATGGCTTAAATAAGAATGCCTGGAGCCTCCATATATGTATATTAAATCAATAACGATTAAGTTCATAATAAAATCATTTTATATCACAAATCCGGAGAAAAATTACAAAAAAAGATCGAACGAAAAACGGTGCCCCAGTTGAGCTTCGCCCCCTCCGCCCTCAAAGGCTAGTTACGTCGCTGGTCTCATACACAGTCATTGAAGGGTACCCGTTTATGAAAATAAAAAATTGACTTTTTTCGCTCCACCCTACTCTATGCCTAATAGCTGCTGAGAACGGAGTGTAACACACACACACACACACACACACACACACACACACACACACCCCCACACACACATTCGTCGTTTATATATAGTATAGATATTATAATTGAATTTTGTTTTTCTGCTCAGCACTTAGCCAAAGGGTGGGTGGGGGGGGAAGGGAGGGTTTGGGGCTTCAGACCCCCTTCACCGAAATCGTTTTTTTTTTTCGAAATTTTCTTATGTTTAATTTTTTCGGACCCCCACCCCCGGAGCAAATCCCGGTTGCGACACAGAATCTTAATGGGGTTTCTGTAAATTTTATAAATTGTAAATTGAATATCAATTTTTAATAATAATTTTAGATTTATTCTAACTAAAATCTCTATTAATCGTCTAACTTTTAGCTCATAACTACTATAATTATAATTTATTAGAATAAATATTTTTTTACAATGTGAAAAGAAAATGTTCAGAATGTTTCTGTATATGTTGATTAAAATAGAATTTATAAGAAAATTGTTTAAAACAAATTTGACATTTATATGGTTTCTCACCCGTATGACTTTATAGACGTATTCTATTAATAAGTCTAACCTTTTGATTGTGCCTACCTCCTATACCAAACGTCGCGGGTTCGGACCCAGGCAGTCCGATGATTTTATTTAAGCCATTTGGATACCAGATGGCTTAAATAGAAATGCCTGAACCCCGAATATATATATATTAACTACAACGGTTATCGTCTAAAAGTCTTAAATGGCCTGAGTTCCCGAAAAGACTGTGTGAATGTGTGAATGTGTGTGTGAGTGTGAGTGTTAAAGGGTATTGTGCCCCGGGCGCGAGTTATGCTCGCTACGCCACTGTGAACTAATGAAGGAAGAATAAAGATAGGCGAAAGAACCAGTGGTCTATGAACGAATAAACTGCGAACGAATTAACGGATAAGTTTAACACTGAACGATCGAATGAATCAACGACAAGGCCCGGCTCAAACCAAGGGCGGATCCAGAGGTGTTTCTCGGGGGGGGGGGGGGATCTGTTGTGACTGGTCGCACAGCACACAATTTTTTCTTAATTTCAGTAATTTAAAGGCGCATTCTGTACTTGTTTGCTAGAATATAAATACAAACCAATTTTTTAAGTATTAATATTTAAATTTTTAGATAAAAAATAATTTATTTTTCGAAAAAAAAAGTATTTTTTTCAAATCTCAAGGGTGGGGGGTAATTAACTCCTTTACCCCTCCCGCTTGTATCCGCCCAAAACGAACGTGTGTACGGTGAAGACCAACTAGTGAACGAAAAACGAACGAATTAGTAAACGATGAGTCACTGAACTAGTGACCGACGAACAAGTGAACCAGTGAACTAGAGTCATGCACTTTGTTCGGTTTGAACGAACGAGTGAACGATGTTCGATGAACAAGTAAATGGTCCCGGTTCGTAAGAACTAGTGAACTATGAACGAATAAATGATGCCCGGTTCGTAAAAACTTGTGAGAGATGAGTGAGTGAACAATGCACTACTCGAACAAGTGAACGATGGCCGGTACGAACGAACAAGCAATCACTGAACGATGGACCGTTGAACGATGAACGAGTGAACAATGACTACCGAAAGAACTAGTAAATGATGCCCTGCCCGAACTGACAAGTGAATGACGAACGATGAGCGAAAGAGCGAGTGAACGATAAATGATGAACGAACGATGAACCAGCGAACGATAATCGAATGAACAACGAACCAGTGCATGATCATTGAGCGAACAACGAAAGTGTAAAAGAAAGAACGAATGATCGATGAACGACCGAAAAATAAAAAAGTGAACGATGAACGACCAAATGATGAACGATTTTGAGACGAGACTGTAAACGAGTGAACAATGAACGACTGAACGAGTATACGAAGAACGAGTAAATGAAGACCGAAACGAGCTCACAAGTGAACGCTGAACGAAAAAATGAACGAATAAGTGAACGAGTGAACTAGAAACGAATGAACGAGCGAACGAAGACTGTACTCGTGAATGATTTCCGGAACAAAAAGACGATGAACGACTGAACGAATAATCAGTGATCAAATAAACGATGCCCAGAAAGAACGAGTTCTGCACAAGTGAACGATGAATGCCTGAACGAGCTAATGATGCCCAGTACGAACGTACAAGTGCACTAAGTGAAAAAGTCCGCGAAAACGATATTAACGAGTGAACGACGAACGTGGTGAAGAAGTGAACGATTTGTGAGTGAACGATGAACAATGCCCGGTTTCGTATAGACAAATGAACTAGTGAACGGTTCGAACAAAAAAGTGAACGATGTCCTGTTAAAATAGACAAGTGAACGATTTGGGGGGGAACCAGGAACAATGCCCGGTTTCGTACAGACAAATGAACTAGTGAACGGTTCGAACAGAAAAGTGAGCGATGTCCTGTTAAAATAGACAAGTGAACGATCGACTAGTGAACGAGTGGACGATGCCACGTTAGAACAGTACAAGTGAACGAGTGAACGAAAAACTAGTGACCGAGGGAACGATGAACTTGTGAACGATATCCGACTCGAATAGACAAGAGAACGATAAACGATGGGACTATGAACTAGTGAACGATGCCAAGTTAGAACAGTACGATTGAACGATGAACTAGCGAACGATGAACGAGTGAACAATGAACGAGTAAACCAGTGAACGATGAACGACTAACTAGTGAACGATGAACGATGCCCGGCTCGAACAGGCCAGTCAACTAGTGAACGATGGACGATGAACGAGTGAACAATGAACGAGGTCCGGCTCGAACAGGCCAGTGAACGAGCAGACCAATGAACTAGTGAACGACGAACTAATGCACGATGAACGAACGAGTGAACTAGCAAATGAAAGAGTGAACGAGTGAACGATGAACGAGTGAACGAAGAACGAACGAGTGAACTAGTGAACGACAACATGAACAAGTGAACGATGAACGATCCCCTGCTCGAACAGGCCAGTGAACTAGTGAACGATATACGACGAACTAGTGAACGATGAACGAGTGAACGAAGAACGAACGAGTGAACTAGTGAACGACGAACGAACGAGTGAACTAGTGAACGATGAACGACGAACGAACGAGTGAACGAGAACGAAGGAGTGAACTGGTGAACGATGAACGAGTGAACGACGAACGAACGAACGACGAACGAACGAGCGAACTAGTGAACGACGAACGAACGAATGAACTAGTGAACGATGAACGAACGAGTGAACTAGTGAACGATGAACGAGTGAACGACGAACGAGTGAACGACGAACAAACGAGTGAACTAGTGAACGATGAACAAACGAGTGAACTAGTGAACGATGAACGAGTGAACGAGTGAACGAGTGAACGACGAACGAACGAGTGAACGAGAACGAAGGAGTGAACTGGTGAACGATGAACGAGTGAACGACGAACGAACGAAAAGTGAACTAGTGAACGATGAACGAACGAGCGAACTAGTGAACGATGAACGAGTGAACGATGAACAACGAGTGAACTAGTGAACGATGAACGAGCGAACGATGAACGAGTGAACGAACACGAACGAACGAGTGAACGAGAACGAAGGAGTGAACTAGTGAACGATGAACGATGAACGAGCATGAACGATGAACCAGTGAACGAGTGAACGATGAACGACGAACGAACGAGTGAACGAGAACGAAGGAGTGAACTGGTGAACGATGAACGAATGAACGAGCGAACGATGAACGAGTGAACGATGAACGAGGAGATGAACGAGGTTCGGTTCGGTTCGGTTCGGTTCGGTTCGGTTCGGTTCGGTTCGGTTCGGTTCGGTTCGGTTCGGTTCGGTTCGGTTCGGTTCGGTTCGGTTCGGTTCGGTTCGGTTCGGTTCGGTTCGGTTCGGTTCGGTTCGGTTCGGTTCGGTTCGGTTCGGTTCGGTTCGGTTCGGTTCGGTTCGGTTCGGTTCGGTTCGGTTCGGTTCGGTTCGGTTCGGTTCGGTTCGGTTCGGTTCGGTTCGGTTCGGTTCGGTTCGGTTCGGTTCGGTTCGGTTCGGTTCGGTTCGGTTCGGTTCGGTTCGGTTCGGTTCGGTTCGGTTCGGTTCGGTTCGGTTCGGTTCGGTTCGGTTCGGTTCGGTTCGGTTCGGTTCGGTTCGGTTCGGTTCGGTTCGGTTCGGTTCGGTTCGGTTCGGTTCGGTTCGGTTCGGTTCGGTTCGGTTCGGTTCGGTTCGGTTCGGTTCGAACAGGCCAGTGAACGAGCGAACTAGAGTAGTAGTGAACCACGAACGATGAACTAGTAAACGATGAACGACTTACTAGTGAACGATGAACGATGCCCGGCTCGAACAGGCCAGTGAACAAGCGGACCAATGAACTAGTGAACGAGAACGAACGAACGAGTGAACTAGCGAACGATGAACGACGAAGGAACGAGCGAACGACGAACGAACGAGTGAACGACGAACTAGCGAACGATGAATTAGTGAACGATGAACGAGTAAACGACGAACGAACGAACGAACGAGTGAACGATGAACTAGTGAACGACGGTCCAGTGAACGATGAACGAGTCAACTAGTGAACGATGAACGAGTGAACTAGTGAACGACGAACAAACGAACGAACGAGTGAACGATGAACTAGTGAACGACGAACGAGTAAACGATGAACAAGTGAACGATGGCCCAGTGAACGATGAACGAGTCAACTAGTGAACGATGAACGAGCGAACGAACGAGTGAACGATGGACCAGTGAACGATGAACGAGTGAACTAGCGACCGACGAACGAACGAACGATGAACTAGTGAACGAGTGAACGACGAACGAACGAATGAACGAGCGAACGATGAACTAGTGAACGATGAACGAGCGAACGAACGAGTGAACGATGGACCAGTGAACGATGAACGAGTGAACTAGCGACCGACGAACGAACGAACGATGAACTAGTGAACAATGAACGAGTGAACTAGTGAACGATGAACGAACGAGTGAACGAGTGAACGACGAACAAGTGAACGATTGCCCAGTGAACGATGAACTAGTGAACTAGCGAACGAGTGAACGATGAACTAGTGAACAATGAACGAGTGAACTAGTGAACGATAAACGAACTAGTGAACGATGAACGAACGAGTGAACGATGAACGAGCGAACGATGAACGAGTGAACGATGAACGAGGGTTCGGTTCGGTTCGGTTCGGTTCGGTTCGGTTCGGTTCGGTTCGGTTCGGTTCGGTTCGGTTCGGTTCGGTTCGGTTCGGTTCGGTTCGGTTCGGTTCGGTTCGGTTCGGTTCGGTTCGGTTCGGTTCGGTTCGGTTCGGTTCGGTTCGGTTCGGTTCGGTTCGGTTCGGTTCGGTTCGGTTCGGTTCGGTTCGGTTCGGTTCGGTTCGGTTCGGTTCGGTTCGGTTCGGTTCGGTTCGGTTCGGTTCGGTTCGGTTCGGTTCGGTTCGGTTCGGTTCGGTTCGGTTCGGTTCGGTTCGGTTCGGTTCGGTTCGGTTCGGTTCGGTTCGGTTCGGTTCGGTTCGGTTCGGTTCGGTTCGGTTCGGTTCGGTTCGGTTCGGTTCGGTTCGGTTCGGTTCGGTTCGGTTCGGTTCGGTTCGGTTCGGTTCGGTTCGGTTCGGTTCGGTTCGGTTCGGTTCGGTTCGGTTCGGT
>JAKCPI010011866.1:0-66991 GCA_023213315.1 Euborellia annulipes | reverse complement strand
AGTATGGAATTAGGTGGGAATTGTTGGGGTGGATTGTTTACGGGGTCGCAGTCTTGCTGGTCCCCAGGTCAATTTGGATGCCTCAGAGGCTTGGTTTGGTCTCTGAGAGCAGGAGGAAGGTTGAGTGTGTGTAATTGCGTTTGTGTTCGGTTTGGGTTGACTACGGGGCCTCAGTCTGCCTCCCCAAGTCGATGTGTTATTGGTTTGGTTAGTGGATGTGTTAGGAGATTGGGTTTGTTTCTGAGATTTGGATTGGGTGTGTGTATGTGTGATCGTGTCTGTGTTTGATTTAGGTTGACTTTGGGGCCTCAATCTGCCTACTCCCCCAGTCGATGTATTGCCGGATGTTTCCGAGGCTTGTGTTTGTCTTTGAGATGTGTTGGGTTGTGTGGTGGCGGTTTGCGTGTTGATGGTCGAAGTGATTTGTGTTTTGGTTTGTCTTACTGCTGTGGCGCTCGGGGGTCTTGAATGCTCGCTGACTATCTGACGACCTATCTTCGACCATCAACACGCAAACCGCCACCACACAACCCAACACATCTCAAAGACAAACACAAGCCTCGGAAACATCCGGCAATACATCGACTGGGGAGTAGGCAGATTGAGGCCCCAAAGTCAACCTAAATCAAACACAGACACGATCACACATACACACACCCAATCCAAATCTCAGAAACAAACCCAATCTCCTAACACATCCACTAACCAAACCAATAACACATCGACTTGGGGAGGCAGACTGAGGCCCCGTAGTCAACCCAAACCGAACACAAACGCAATTACACACACTCAACCTTCCTCCTGCTCTCAGAGACCAAACCAAGCCTCTGAGGCATCCAAATTGACCTGGGGACCAGCAAGACTGCGACCCCGTAAACAATCCACCCCAACAATTCCCACCTAATTCCATACTCTTGAAAATGGCTCCAAAAGGAGAGCCGAAACGTCGAGTAAATCTCCACATCACACGCGACTCAACCCGAGAAAACTTATCTTCGCATACATCCAGTCGCGGAAACCTTCCAGAACATAATATATATATATATATATATATATATATATATATTTTTTTGAAATATATCAATAAATAAATTATTTCATGAGAATTAGTTGATTTCTAAATTAAAATAATTTATTTATTTTAGATATATTTCAGAACATATCGATCTTTTTATTCTACCAAGAGTTATGTTATAAAATTCTGATAATCGAAATGTTTATTTAACTTTGAAATTTCTTGAATTTTTTGTTAAATAAATAAAATAATCAAATGATTAATTCGAAATCGATCGATATGTTTGGACAGTTTATGTTAAATGAGCAATCAATGGATTGATTAGTTGAGTGTTGGCAGGAATTTTTGATAATAATCCCGAGTGAAGTCGACCATCATGTCTTGAGTGCATTCAGTAAGTTCTCCGACACAGACACCAGGCGATCCGGAAAATCGAGTGAAAGATGGAACAATCGTCTCTGGAGGCAGGACCGTGTTGTCTTCTATATAACAGCAATCCTTGAGGAGGCTGCAGCGACCCTGCAATCAATTAATATTTGACATCCCTATCTTTAATCCTCCCAAAACGATATTATTTTTTTAAATTTATTTAAGGTCTTTTTTGGCATTGGAGGCCATTTAGACCCAGTCTATATTTAGTCCCCAAAACGAATTGCAAATATAAAATAGAAGTAGAGCGTTATTAGGATGATAGCTATAAATTCTTCTGTCCTCGCCTTATTCCCACGATGCGGGGTCGGCGGACCTAACTTTCTCCCTCCAGCCCTATCATTCGACCGGAAGAAATAGGACAGGCCAGCCCGTCGCACGGTCTGACGCCTGTTGAAAAGATGAAGGAAGAGACAGACAAATAAAGAACTGTCTGTCCCAGCTCGGGCAGCTCGTGGTCGCCATCCACGTACCCACAAGATGTGGGCCCCTGAGCGAATGGCTATAAAAATAATAAAACTGAATAATTGATTATGTTAGTCTCCTTTTTATTTTGAAATGTTTACCTCTTGAAGAAATATTTATGAAGTTATACCGAAATACTTGTATGAAAACGACTAAGAGAGTTATTCCTGTTGAAAGGGATCAAAAAAGTTTCTCTTTCAGTATATATATTATATGCTTTATAACTGGTAGATGCAGTTTCTGATAATAAGAAAGCATATTTCGTGAACCAATTCTTAATACCCAGACAGTCAGAATTCAATGAAAGAACAGACTGCGTTCTTTTTTTGACAGTGATCATATCATTTGAACCAGGGTCGGAACTAGGAGATTTGTTAGGAAGGGCAAAATTTAATTTGCTCGCCTCTAAAATTTTGCCGCCCTAGGCCATGGCATCACGGGCCTAACCGTATATCCACTGCATAATATAGTTAAGTAGAATTTGATAATTTCTTGGACCTTTGATTGCGATATGTTCATTTTTCATACGTTTCTTAATAACTAATTCCAGGGCCGTATTTACGAAGAGGCGAACAAGGCACCCGCCTGGGGCGGCAAAATTTGTGAAAAAAAACCTGCTTATTTACATACCTATAATTTTTTTTTTTTTTTTTTTTTTCAAATAGAAAGGTATTTGATGTTGAAAAGGTATAGGTAATCAGAAGTCTACCGAAGTGTTAGGGTATTTCTTAGTGTTGGGGTGGTTGAAGGGGAGGGGGCGGCAAAAGAGTCTTCTTCCTAGAGGCGGCAAATGTCTAAATCCGCACCTCCTAATTTCATTTCATTTTTGTGAACGACTTTTCCTTTTTTTGCCACCCCCTGATACATGCCGCCCGGGGCACATGACCTACTGCCCCTCCCCCCCTCCCTAGATCCGGCTCTGATTTGAACCATATTCACTTTTATAAATTATAAATGTGTAAAAATGTATCATTCTGAGTAATTATACTATCACATGTTACCTCTGCTTTACAATAATAGAATGACACATTTTTGTATAATTTATAATTTTTCAGTATATTCAAATATGGTTTTAATTGTGCCGAAACAATATTGTGATTGTGAAACACTTTGATATTAAAACTATATTAAGCCTTTGACAAATAAAGAAAAACGGATTGTGTTCATTATTTAAAATATGACCATCTCGTCTCAGCATCCAATTATCAAACTTTACCCTTAGGAAAGATTAATAATATATTACAAAAAGAAGGAATGGATTAAACTAAAATTTTGTTTTATTAAATTATGAATAGAGAGACTGAAATCCTATAATAATAAAAATAAAACTTACAATGACACAGTTTTTGCCAATATAAATATAAGATCCAATCGAGGCAGAGTTGATATAAGTCCTTTCGCCAACGTAGACATGATCTCCAATTTGAAGGGGGAAAAACGCAACACTAAAAGAGAAAAATTAAGGAGATGTAATATTAACAAGTGAATTATTAACTAATTTAATTTAAAAAAAAAAAAGGAGAAATGGATAAAAATCTCACACTTGTCAATAAATCTCTAAATTGTCTCTTTTTTTCTGGATAGAGAACCAGTGAATTTTTTTATGTCTTTTCGTATGATAGTCTTAGTAAAATAAAGTATTTTTAATTAAAATAATAAAATTAATGATGACATACTCACCCTTTACTGAATTTCTTGAACGGAGGCCGTACTACACAATTTTTACTTAAAATACAATATCTGCCCACTCTGACGTTGGCTAAATCACCTCGTATAATTGCATCCGATTGAACAATCACTTTTCCACTTAAAATAATATTTTGAGAGCCACAAAGAACCGTTTGACGGCTCACTTTATTGCCAGATGCCTAAAAAATAAAAGAAATTTAATTGTATGAATGAATGAATTATTATTTAATCTTACCGTTTCGACATATTCAGATTTATTAAAGTATAAATTAGATAAATCCATTATAAAAGATATCACAGTTAATTAGGATAATTAGAATAATTTAACTGTCAGATATTTCTGTCATACATTTGGAAAGGTTAGTTCTTTCTCCTGTGAAGTGGAAGCGATTGCACTGCCATCTGTTGAGTCGAACGCCGCCATTTTGGTGGAGGGAATTTTCAAAATAAGGATGTGACGTCATTAAGGGGGTGTAGGAGCGGCGTTTAAAAGTACTTAAAAAAAGCTAGACTAGTATAAGGAATTTTTCAATGCTGTTTTTTTTTTTAATGAATTATATCCATAAAGGATTATTGGGACATCGAGTTACTGTATAATTTTATTAATGACTTATTAAAAAATCAAGCAAATACAGGAAACGAACAGTCCCAATAATCTTAAATTTTTTTTTTAATTTAAAAATGAATTTATTGATATTATTAATCGCATATTAATTAAGGAAATTTTAAAATAAGCTTAGTAGATATATTTAAAAATTATGTGTCAAATAGTTCATCAATCTTGCAAAAGATGGCAGGCTAGTCTAACAGCCGATCAAGGGCGGATACAAGGGGGTGTAAAGGGGGTAATTACCCCCCCCCCCCGAGATTTAAAAAAACGGGAAAAATTTTAGAAACCGCGAACGGCACATGAAAAATTTTTGGTTCCGCGGGCGGAAAAAATTTTTGGTCTCTAAAAAAAAGGTAAAATATTTTTCCGACTGGGAAAAATTTTAGGTCCCGCGAACGGCACACGAAAAATTTTTTGGTTCCGCGAACGGCGCTTGTCCCCCCCCCGCCGCGCCCGCTTTTTTTTTAAAAAAAAAAAAAACAAAACCAAAAATAATAATAATAATATTAAATTTTAAATAAAAAGAGAAAAGGGGTGGGGAGTGGGGTGGGAGGGGAAGGGGAAAGAGGAAAAAGTGTGATATATTAAAAAAAAAAAAAAAAAAAAAAAAATTGTTTGGTTCCGCGAAAAACAAAATTTTTCGTAGAAAAACTTGAGAACAGGCCCCCCCCCCCCCGAAAAAAATTTCTATATACGCCCACACCAGATTACCCCCCCCCCCGAGAAACACCTCTGGATCCGCCCTTGCAGCCGATATAGTATATCTGGCCTACATTTATATATAAATAAATTCTATTAGTTAAAATACGATTGAAAAGCAAGTGGTCAGGAGAGACGATGATCACGTAGCAAGATAAATCAGGACCCATGTGATCCCAATCGGGATCGAAACGTCATCATAATGGGAATAAAAATAATGAAATACGACTAGCTGCAAATTTTCTTTTTCTTTTCACCTAACAAGAGTTAAAATTAAAATAGTCAAGATACATACAAAATTTGTCTAGGTTCTGATCCTGATGAAGAGTGCAATCGGCACTCGAAACGTTGATTAAATATGGACTTTTATTTTTTTGTCTTGGCTGCCCATATACCATATTTTCATTTTAATTTATTGAAAATTTCATTATTAATAAGCTTTATTATGATTATATTAATATGCTAAAGAAAATCCAAGTTCTTGTTTTTTAGGATTGTTTTTCTTGAGAGAGTAAAACATTTTCCAAATTTATTCAAGAGTAATTTTTATATACAATTTCTTCTTGCTCCGGGGAGGGAAGCGCTGACCCCAAGGAAAATAATAAACCCCTAGTAACTAGGTATTCATATGCTCTTTACTGTAAAGAGGTTTACATAACTACAAGGCGTTCTCGACAAGTGCTGCCACTCGTGTCAATTTTGCTAATCATCCAACTTCGGGGTTTAGACAGAGTTGAATATTATTTTATTAAAATGTTTTATTTCATAAATTTTCTCTCCCCCTCCCTACTATGAAATATTATTTTTGTTGGTCACCCATCCATGAACCGGTTCTTCACTAATTGAAATACCTCGCTCGCTAGCTAGTTTGTTCGTTATCGTTCAAGGCTGTTGGCAAATTTACATATAAATAAGAAAATTTTCATAATGAAGTCATTCTCATTTTTCGAAGAAAAAAAAAAAAGAAAAATACCCGCAGCAGGTAATTTAAAAAGAAGGAAAAAAAAAATGAATTCATTTTTTTTTATCTTCTAGTCAAACCGGTACAAATAAATTTCTCTAGTTTTTCCTAGAGAGAAGACTTTTGAAATTAATTAATGTTTTAATATACAGTAGGGGGGTATTCACCCCCCCCCCTCCCCTCGCCTCATTCAAAATCAATTTTAGAGATCAGACAAGAAAAATGTTGAATTTTTTGCGCATTTATTTCATATGTATGCAAAATATCGTAATTTTCAAGTTATCAATATCATTCTTATCCCTTTCCCGAGTGGTCAATGCTAAATGAAAGACTTTTCAAATCATTTTTACCAGAACGATGTCTAATAAATATAAATCGCATCTATCTAATAGTATATTCAAACTTACGAAAATCGAGAATTTTTAATATTATCTGAGAGGAGTCAAATCTCAAAATTATCTATTCACTGTATCCGCAAAAATTACATACATGTATATTAAAATATTTGTAGATACAAGCAGAAAGTAGATGACAACAATAAAAGACAAAGACATGAGACCAAATTATCCTCTAGAGCAGCGTTTCCCAACCTTTTGAAGTCCACGGCACCCCAAAGGTGCGTTGGGAATAATATTACACACTTGCGGCACCCTTCCTTTTTTTCCCTATCAAATCGAAATTTTTTTCCACCCTGGAGCAAATTTTTTTCCCTTGCGTGAAAATCATTCGACCTTTTTTTTGGCAAAGCTTAATTTTTTCCGATCTACGGAAAATTTTGCCGCTTCCATTTTAATCATTTGACCTTTTTTTAGCAAAACTTTATTTTTCGCCTCTTTATTTTATTTTTTTTTTATCTAAATATCTCGCGGCACCCCTTAGGCATTCTCGCGGCACCCTTGGGTGCCGGGGCACACCGGTTGGGAACCACTGCTCTAGAGACTCTAATTTAGCTTCAACCAAGATCGTTTGATAGATTGATGGTTTTATATAATAATATTTAAAATAAATGGCCTTTGAAATTATTTTTCTCTTTCCTGGAGAAGAAAGAATTATTTAAAAAATCTTGCATGGAATTGCGCGATATCCAACAACGCATGGTATCATAACAGATTCTAACGTAGTGCGATTGCGTTCAGGGCATTAATCAGGGGCTGGGATATGAGGTCCCAAACCCCAGTGGCGTAGCGAGGGGTGGGCAAGGGGGTGCCCCGGACACTACTCACAAAGGGGAGCCAAATGGTCCGAAAAAAAACGAAAAAATTACTGGATAATTTTGTCTCAAATTTAAAGCCTAGCTTGAGCCTATGACTTTATTTATTAATATATTGATTTGCGAGTATATTTTACATATAATATTATATGATTTTCGAATGGGGGGGGGGCGTGCTAAAAAGGTATTGTGCCCCGGGCGCGAGTTAAGCTCGCTACGCAACTGCCAAACCCCTCACCCCCAGAAATAATACGAAAAAACTCTCTGTCTACCCTGATTCTGATAAACATATCGCATCCCTGGAACACTTCACAAATTAACAAAATTTTATTTTTTAAAGTCTTTCTGGTTTGGATTGAATTGGTTACTAATCAAGGCATGGGGTCTAAATGACCTAAATGTCTAAAAAGACATTAAAACAAATTAAAAAGAAAAGAAGTCTTTCGGCTTCCGAGCCCATATAAACTCGATTGCTAAAGTATTTATTTAAGATAGAAAGTACATTTATTTATACCAAATAGAACATCATTTATCCCCTTTTATTTTCCATTCTATTCAGGACTGGTCCTACGAGAGGGGAGCAGGGGGGTTATAATCTCGTCCTCCAGAGTGCTGGAACCCGAGTCAAAAAACAAATTCTAGTTTCTCACCTCAGAAGCCTCAATTCCTTTGATGTTTTAGAAAGTAATTCTACTTTAACACTCAAAACCCTCATTGAAGACTATGAGGTTTAAATATGAATTATCGATTGATTTGAAATCCTAACTATAACCTCGAAACTCTCATTTGAGGTTCAAACCAGTATAGAATAATTTCTATATGGATTGAAGTTTTTGAGGGCCAATTGTAGATTCTGCAGTTCTGATTTAAACCTCAAAGTTGTAAGTAGTATTTTGAGGTACAAACTGAGATTACTTTCTATGTTGAATCCAATCTCCAAAAAATTAAACTGACCCTCGAAAACCTCACTGAAGATTTTGAGGTTTAAATAGGAATTTATGTTTTGAATCGAGAACTTATATTAGATATTTTGGATTATCTCTCATTAATATTAATGTAGGCTTAGGCCTATTATTTGTTTTCACCTTGGTAAGACTACTTTATAATAAAAATATTCCCCAACAAAATCGAATTTAGTTTTTTAGATAAACCTCGGTTTTGGAAAATATGAATAAAAACCCAGTTTCTGTTTCCATCAGTGTCCAAACCCTAGCTGATGTTATTAATATTCAACTCTTGTTGTTTAATTTCCTTAAGAGCTTGAGGATGGTCTCAATCCAAGGGCGGATACAAGGGGGAGGGGGGTAAAGGGGGTAATTACCCCCCCCTCCCGAGACTTGAAAAAAAATACCTTTTTTTCGCAAAAAAATTTATTTTTAATGTAAATTTTTAAAAATTAATACTTAAAAATTTGATTTGTATTAATATTCTGCCAATCAAGTACAGAATATGCCTTTAAATTACCGAAATTGTGAAAAAAAATCTGGTGTGACTGGCGCACAGCACACAACTTTCTCTTACCTTCGGTAATCGAAAGTTGTGTTCTGTGCTTGTCAAACCAGATTTTTTGTGTCGACATGTGTTTAGTTTCCGACAGTACGGTACATTCCGGTACATTCGATTTTCAAGATGTAAAAATTTATATTCTGTTACCATGGCAACCATTTCTCCTATCTTTTTTATGAAGTACAAGAGTAAAGTGGTCTTCAGAAGATTTCAATGGCAAAATGAGAATATACATTTTAAAGAGCATCTAAAAAATAATTGATTTTTGAATTAAAAAAAAAAATCGTTGGAGCAAATTTAGAGAAAATCGAAAAAAACTGAAAAAGTGCATCAGTAAAGTACTAGTACTCTTTGGTCGATTTTGTTTAAAAGCTTCGTGTCACGTCCCATGGGGGTGCCTAGCCTAAATATAAAATTTCACCCTCATAGCTCTTTCCGTTATTGAGATATTTTGTTCACAAACACACACACACCCCCCCACCACACCACACACCACAGACAGACCATGTCACGAAAACCACTTTTTTGGATTCAGGGGACCTCAAAATGTGTATATCCATCAAAATCTCGACATCGAATTTTTGACATGAATCCAATACTTTCTATATATATATATTACATATATACATAGGTAAGAGAAAGTAAAAAATGAATTTGTAGACTCAATATTAACAGAGTTACGCCCGTAAAATTTAGACAAAATTTTATATTTTTTGAGAAAATTTGTTTAACTTTCACCGGCCTTATTTCGGTTAATATTGGGTCTACAAATTCATTTTATGTAGCAAATTTTAGCATATTTAATGCTCTACAATTATGTATTGTGCTAAAGTGTACAGAATATGTCTAGTCATTTCATTTTAGAATTTCAATATTAATGAAAGAAAAGACCAAGGAATTAAAAAAAAAAAAATTAAACAAAAAATAAATAGAGATTTTGCCATTATTATTATTAGTATTTTTAACCCTTAATCCACCCCTCTATAAATAAGTTATAGTGACAACAAAAATATATGGTGTAAGAAATTAATTTTTTTAATCTAAAATTGACTAAAGGAATAACGAAAATTAATAAATAAGTGTTCATAACTCATACACCCCTTTGCCCCTCCCCTCCCCTCCCCAATATATATCTTCGGGGATAGATTAAAATATTTTAATTTAAAATCCAAAAGAATTTTTTTAGCATGTTAGTGAATAAATTCGTAGTTATTTTAATGTTATTTTTTCCAAGCACCAAAAAAAATAAATAATTACCTTTAATAAGACCCTCGAGGGGATGGCGACACGATGGGGGTGAGTTGCACTATATAATTATTCACTTTAAGATAAATAGCCAAGAGAGCTGCTTGCGCCGAGCGAGCGAGCGCCTGGCAAGTCCTCAACACGACTGGACGAGATGCCTCTCGCTCTCTTATCTCTATAAAAACGAATCGAAATAACAATTCCCTTTTTAGTAAAAGAAAAAAAATACTTTTTTATCTAATCTAAAAATATTCCGATTTAGAAAAAAACATATTAACAGACTATTTAAAATATTCCACGTTCTTTCTTAAATATTTTAACCCAGCCCTTATCTACCCTTAAATAAATAATACAATTCAAATTTTAGAATATTAAAAAATAATGTAATGTAAAAAATCTGGTGTGACTGGCGCACAGCACACAACTTTCTCTTACCCTTCGGTAAGAGAAAGTTGTGCACCGTGCTGGTCACACCAGATTTTTTGTGTCGAGATATATTTAGTTTCCCATAGCACCTTAGTTTCAAACTTGCATTTTAAATGTTGACTGCTTGAAATAAACTATGGTTATTTTTCAAAATTTTAATCTCATATTTGGACATTTTATACACAATATAGATTCGTAAATAAATAAAAATTTCATAAGAATTGGAAAAAAAAATTTTAAATGCGTAAAAAGTTCCAAAGGGGACCCCCTTTTGAATCGAAATTAACATACAAATCCCTATAGGAAATTAACATTGGCCAAATGCGAATGCGAAGATTAGGTGGAAAAGTAATAATGTGCTTTGGGACAAATCACACCAGATTACCCCCCCCCCCCGAGACACACCTCTGGATCCGCCCTTGTCTCAATCTAGGACATAATCGTCGCTTATCTTTTTTTTTTTACCCTATAACTATTTGAACTGATTATCAAGCTATAAGCTTATAATCAAAAAAATTATATCACTATTTAAAATTCTTATCCTATATGCGACCGAAACGTTGGCCCTGGCACTTTGCATTTAATAAAACAACTAGCTGCGTTGCTCATTGGAGATTTCCTGAACCTTAAATAAATTTAAAATTCTGCTTAGAACTTTTTCTTCTGTCTTTGTTTATTAGTCCCGCTCTGAAGGAAGTTATAGAAAAAAACGGCGGATAGAAATTTTGTCTCTAGCCACAAGATATAATTTCCGATTATAAGCTCGAGGTAAGTGCCCCGGTAGTAATTTCCTTTAACAATCTCGGTTCTATTCCTTAGAGGTGAAATTTTTATTTTTTTCTTTTATCTGAAAAAAAATCGGGAAAAGGGCCTAATCTATTTTAAAAAAAATAAAAGAAAATTTTTATTAAATAGTATGTTTATTTTTATATATATATATGTACCATTAGATTTAATCATTTTTAAGGGGAATGTGTATTTACAAAATTAAAAAAAAAATTATCGTAAAAGAAAGTTAAATACAATTATTATGTACACACACACACTTAAAAATAATTTTTTGGGCCTCATTGCAAATCCAATTTCATTCATCCATACATCAAATTTATTTATTTATTTTTTTATTCAAATTTCCATTAAAAATTTATTATTATTTTATTATTAATATTATTATTACACAGATGATTTAATTACAAGACTCATATATATTCATTCATGTTAAGCAAGGAGAGATGTGTGAAAAAAAAAAGTTTATAATAAAATTTATCGCGTTATTTTTGTTTGTATATAAAATAATTTGGCACAAGCAGGTTATTAAAAAAAAAAAGAAAAGCTTCTAGAGTTCAAGAAATTATTAAAAGTGGCGGATTACGCCAATGAAGAGTGAAGGAGGCCTAAAAATAATTTTTGACCCTCATTGCAAATCCAATTGCTGATTTTGTACCCTCCCTATTGGTTTATTTTCCACACTAATACGAATAAGAAGGTAATATTCCAGAATATTTCATTAATTTTATAAAAAAATTTTAATCAAACACTGACGTATTTGAACCACCATCAACTTGAATGTAATCCATAATTCCGATAATGGTTCAAACCGGAACCAAAACGTTACCGTTTAATCAATTAATTTTATTAAATTAATGAAATAAAATTGGCTGCTCTTCTTCTTGTCTTCCATATTATTATATGGACCCTGTTACGCATTAGTGTGTCAAGCGCCAGCTACCGAGATTTGAGAAAATCAACATTAAAGTTTTTTTGTTTTCATTGGATTATATAATTTTTTTGTCAATTGTGCAAGTAACATTAAATATAAATTTTTTTAGGACATATTTCATAAAAAAATACTATTAATTATAGCATTTGAAACAATATTCCGTGCTTTACTCAATTTTTAATTTTTTGGCGCTTGACACACTAATGCATAACAGGCCTATAACATGTTAGCTATAAAAATTTCGAATTACTGAGGAAAAATAAATATTTCTATCTACACAAACAATATAGAAAATATAACTGAATAAAGTGGCTAATTGTTGGCAATAGTTTAATTGGGGTGGGTGATCCCGAAGGGTGTGAAACGTCCCCTGTTACCCATGGATATATTAACAATAAATTATATGAAACGTTAAAACTATTAATTGGCCTCAGTAGCAGAAAGAGCAAAAAAAAAATCAGTTTAATAGTATAATCAAGAATTCGTCAGAAATTTAAAATAAGACATAATAATGTTCAAGGGGAAAAGAGAGGGGGGGGGGGGGTAGGTCTTTATAAATTAAAAAATTGGAATTTATAGGGCAGGCGGCCAAATAAAAAATTCTGATTTCCTTTATAAAATTTACAAATATGTCAGATAGCCACTGACTTCCTGACCCTGTATGTATGTGCCTGTTCTCTGGCTGATTGCCCAGGAAGTGGAGTTAGGGAGGGAAATTCGAAACTTTGAATCAGAGAGGGAAATTTAAAACCGCCGAAGGCGGGTTTTTTCACTTGTAAATAATATAATATTAAACGACAAATTTTATTTATTGGTATAAGAATATGAAATTTATTTAGAGAAATCTTTGAACTTCCTCCCGAAGTTAAAATTTAAAGAATTTACCACTGAAAAAGAGCTAGTCAAATTTTTCACTGGATTATTAACAGTGGCGGATTTGCGGACACGCGGTGAAAGCGGCCGCATTGGGACCCAAAACCAAAAAAATATATTGTATTTTTTTAAATTATCTTTGTAAAATTTGCAGCAAATATTTTGAGAAAAAAAGATGTAGATAAATAATATTTATAAATTTTCGTCCGTGATTTTCAGGAAATGTAAATGTTTTTTACGGGGCCTACCAGGACAGCGAAATCCGATATAATTTTAAATACATTTTTAGCAACAACTAGCCACTCTTGTTAAAAAGGAGTTAAGCTATCAAAATCAATGTTCATCTCTAAAGAAAGCTTTTTATATCAAAAGTCTTGGCGCTATTAAAGTATTTTATCACTGACATGTAAAAAAAATGAATTTTTATTTGTTTTTTTTTTTTTTTTGTTTTTCTTGAAAACTTTTAAGCGATTTTCAATTATTGCAATCACTCAAGAAAAACACAATTTCAAGTCTTTTTTTCTTTCTCCTTTTCTTTAGGGGGGCTAAAAATCGCCAAGACTTTGAGCTGCATTGAAATAGGATTTGAAATATTTTTTTATTAAGGCGGCTGCACACGTAACTGCGCACTTGACAAGCATGCTTGTGCAAGAAACAGCTTATGCCAAAAATTAACCTAAAAATGTCAAAGTCGGAAGGTTATTTATTCGAAGATAACAAGAAATACGCACTTGTTTTAAACAGAGACACAATAAATATTTATATTTAAATTAATGAAATTTTGAATGAATTAATATATAATAAATATTAAATGTCAAGACGCCTATAAAATGGCGGAGAGTTTTGCTTGTGCATGATTAAAATTCAATCGAGCATCAAGCGGCTTGCACAATTAAAATGCTTGCGCAAAATTTTCCCACAGACGCTACAGTTTGCTTGTACAAAACGATTGCGCATGCATGCTTGTCAAGTTTGAGGTTACGCCTTTAGAAACACTTTAGCCCTTAAATTCAACAAACAATAAATAACGCGATATATTCAAATGGTCTTTTTGTGAGGCCTAAATAAACGAAATATTTCATTAATAAAAGAGAGAAAATCTTTATGTATTTTTTTTTTTTTTTTGTTTAATAAAGGTGAATGAATATAAAAAAAATGACAGTCATATACTCATATATCACATATATTCTTAAAAATATAAGGCCTTAAATTTTAATAAGGGATTTTATTTATTTATATATTTATATATATAGATATACATGTATTATCGTGTATACAAAAGAAATTGAGAACTATATGTATTTTTCTTAATAAAAATTATACGAGTATAAAAATGTTGTGAAATAGAGTGATACAAAATTTTTATTTCGTTAAACACAGAAATGTTACATAAGGGGAGGGAAACATTTTTTTTTTTTATCATTCTCACAAATTGTCAACCAGGAAGTTTGACGATTAAAACGTCAAACCACCAATTTGAATTAATAAGACTTTGTTTTACTCTGAAAATTATTTTAAAATACATATTTATTATTGATATTAGGATAGATCAAAAATATTTTTTTCCAAGGGTGGATTGGTTTGTTTGCTAGCCCGTCTTCGGCGAGCTTTGAGTCTGTGAGAATTCACCCCCCCCCCCCCTGGGGGACTCCCCATCCGCCTGCTGCAGATCCTGGCCCTTTCTTAATCATGTTCCTTAATTTTTCTCCAGTTCAGACAATTTATACCGGTACTTATCTGGATCATTTTGAAATATATTGATAAACTTAAAAAATTATCATAGTATTTATTAAGGTGCGGTCTCGGAAAACCGTTAAAACACGATTGACTCGAGGCGGCACCAGATGGCGTTAGTGTTCCCCCATTAGAATACACGCAACTTGATCCATTTCATTCTAGACTTTCCAGCTAATTAATTAAAGGCAAAAAATTAATTATTCTTAAACACAATGATTACTAATTTAATTATCTACAACTTATAGAGCTCCTTTTTTTTTAAATATCTTTTATTTAATGCGATTAATCTAAAAAAAATTTTTTTTTTGAAAATCAAAAAAGGGCTTCTATAAGTTGTAGATATTTTAAATAGCTTTAATTTAAAAAAATTTGAGGTCGATAGCTTCAAAATTGTGGCCGCTGGAAAGTCCCAAAATTAGCACCCCGAGACGCGCACCTTAAAAATATAAATCTATGAAATACAAGTAAAAATTTTTATTATATAACAATCTTTATTATTTTTCATAAAGATTTAATTAATTGGCTTTGGTATTTTCATTGAACCCAATGCTTTCCAATGGGAAATTTCTGAATTTTTTGTCTCCTAATGGGTCGTTTTGATAACTTACCTACCCCAACATTAAAATAGCCTCTCTATGGGGAAATACATGGTGTTTGTCCTTCAGCATTAAAATAGCTGAAGGACAAACACCATGTATTTCCCCATTAAAATAGCTGAAGGACAAACACCATGTATTTCACCATAGGGAGGCTATTTTAATGTTGGGGTAGGTAAGTTATCAAAACGACCCATTTGAGATTTGGGGAACTGAGTATTTTTCTTAACCCCTCTATAACCTAACAGTGGCACAACCAGGATTTGCTTCTGGGGGAGGGGGGTTTGACTAGTCGCGCCGCCCCCCATCGGCGGACGGAGCACCTAGACGGGGGTCTGCCCCCTTCCAACTTGCTCGGGCGCGCCGGCATCGGACCTTCGCCTTTTTTTTTTTATTTGCCCTTTTATCCTTTTTTTTTTCTTTTCTATCTGTAATATATATTTTGAATTTTTATCTCTCCTGGGGAAGGAGGGGGGGGGGGGGGGGGTTAAAACCCTAACCTCCCCCTGGTTGCGCCAGTGTAACGTAATTTGCAATGTTCATTTCGAAATTCCAACGACAAGTAAGTTGATCAAACAGAAGATGACAGACTGACATTTGGTAATTATAAGATTAAATATAATTAGCCTTATAATATTTATCCACCCTAGATAAAAATATTGATCTCTGGAAAGGGCAGGTTCAGTTAAAAAAATGCCTTTTCTTTTTTGGAGACGATTTCAAGATCTTGAATCGATCAATGGCATGATCCCCTTCATTTTTAAAATTTTGCAAACTCCTGACTTCGATTCGAGATTCAAAGATGATCTCTATAAAGCTGAACCTGTCCTTTTAGGAGATTTAAGATTTGTATTTTACAATAAATGCATCAAAATAGTGTGAGAACGATGTGTTTGAAGAAGGAGATTATTTTTACTTTGTTTCAAACCGCTCGTTAAGTTGAAACAATTGTTCGTTTTAGTTTTGATGTGTTAATCATCAATTGATAGCGCGTTTTTCATAATAACCCCAATTTCTTTTGTATACGATAATATAATTTTACTTATATGGAAAAGTATTGAGATGATAATTGCTCGTTTTTTTTGTTTTTTTTTCTAAAAATTCTATATTTTTTAGTTGGCAGAGAAAAAAATGATAATTTAATTTTTTTTTTTTTGGTGTTGATTTATTTACTTACTTATTTATATATAAAATTATATATAGTATTTCACACCATCATTCAATCAATCATGATAAGTATACATTTAATTTTTTTTTTTTTTTTTGTTCAACGAACAAAATCCCCACACACTGTAAAATTATCGAAAAATAACAACCACTGAGCTTGCCAACTCTTTCTCTCACTAATTTCTTTTTCGCCGAGGAATTAATTAATCAGTCGAAGGGGTGGGAGGCGGGGGGTGGGGGTTGAAATTAGTGAAATGGTGCTGAAAGGGGGAGGGGGTCGGAATTTAAGGCGTTATCTACACACTAGACATCAAATAGGTCCAATTCATCACATACACATCTAAATATTATTATAAATATATATATAAATAGGTTTTTATATATATATTTACATATATATATATATATATTTTTTTTTATACACAAAGAATTGAGTAGAAAAACCAGATTCGTAAAAGAGTATCCACGTTTGACACTTGTTATTATGTATTTATTTATTTACAACAAATTAAAAGCTGAAAATACAAAATTTGTTTTTTTTTTCGATTAATGGAATGTCGGAAGTTTTTTTTTTTCTTTTTTTTTATGTACAAATCGAGTATAACTCGAACCACAGTGGAAGAGTCGTTTTGTCGACGACTAGCAAATTTTTTTGTTCGAATTTCTTTTTTTTTTTTTTATTTTACCTTTCAAAAAATAGAGTTCACTGCACACACTGCACTCAGTTTTGGGGGGACTAGCATCGGTCCACATGGTCGTTCGTTATCAGCGGCCATGGTGGTGGTGATAGGGACGTGGGGCTGTTCGGGGACCCCTTCGGGCTCCAGGCTCCGTCCCCGGGACGAAGAACACACTCGGGGCGGCGCCAGGCCCGAATAGCTCTAGCTACAGTTCCGTTACAGGAATAGGCTTCAAAGGGGGTTGCTGGTGTGTGGGTGGCGGTAAAAGATGATGTGGAGGTGGATGATGTCCAGCTGCACGCACCATATAATCCTCATCCGAGAATGTCTTTTGGTATTCGTGCTCTTTGCGCGAAATTGCCCGATTGTTCCATTTGTAACCTTTAAGTACATCATGTACGCCACGACGGTAACGGAATAGTAATAACGCGATGATAGCAATGGTGAGGACAGCGCCAGCAGCCAGGGCAGCGAATACCGCATGTCTTTTGGCGTCGTGGGTAGCACAACCGAGTTCGTCGGGTCCTAAGCTAGCCAAGGGGCGTTCTTTAAGGGTCGATGGGGTGGCACAAAGGGCGACACTCTCGTTTCGTCGAGCGAGCAACTCCCTCAACCAGAGTAATTGACATGTGCAATCAAGCGGGTTATCTGACACGTCCAATTTTTTAAGGGCGGGCCATGTCGCTAGAGATTCATGAAGGGTGGTAAATGCATTGTCACGCAACACAAGATGGCGGAGATTAGGAAGACCAGCAAGAGCACCTTCGTCAATCTGAGAGAGCCGTTTGTTACTGCTTAAAATTAGCGTTTCCAGATTGAGATTGTCTCTTAAGGCTCCCCGCTCTACTCGCTCCAATCGATACGCTCCAGAGACATCTAATCGCCTGAGATGAGTGAGACCACGAAAAGCGCCAGCTTCGAGAATTTGCATTTCGTTTTGTCCGATTGTTAAGTCTTCAAGGCGATTGAGCGCTGCTAATTGACGTGTCGGCACTCGGGCCAATTTGTTATCGGCTAAGACAAGCGCTCGAAGTCCTGGAAGACCTCTAAAGGCATGTTCGGAAATGGTTTGCAGACCTGCGCCGCCTAAATCCAGGCCATTTAATTTGCCCAACCCGCTGAACGCGTCGTCACTTAAGTTATTGAAACTGTTCAAGCCGATATGCAATTCGGCAAGATTGTGCAGCAAAGGGAAAGAGGGAGTCGGTATAGTTGACAATTGATTATCGTCTAGGTATAAAACGCGCAGAGCGGCAAGCCGTGCAAAGGCATTTGGATCAACACTCGAAATACGATTTTGACCAAGATCGAGTTCCTCCAAACGTCCCAAATGCCCGAACAAATACGGAGATAATGTCTCTAGATAATTGCCACGCAAACTTAACACTGTCAAGTTACCAAGTCCTAAAAATGTTGAATTCGACACTGAGGAGATTTTATTGTGGTTAAGATGCAACTCGAGAAGTCTTCGTTGTGTTTCGAACGTTTTACTGGGAACTGACATGAGATGATTGTATGACAAATCGACGTATTGCAGACTCCCATAGAATTGGAACGTGGAGGTGGTTCGGATTTTATTATATTTAAGCACCAGCCTCCGAATTGACGGGTTGAGTGTGATGGGTATCAAATTGAGATTGGCTTCGATACAGGTGACCACGAGGGTGTCATCGTCACAGCTGCAGGTGGACGGGCAGAAATCATTGGCGTGTGCAGCAGCGAGGCCCAAAATCGCAACGAGAACAGCAACAAGCCAGCAGCTGCGAGGCGGCGCCATCACTGGCGGCATCTGGAACACAAAACCACGCAATTAGTTAAATGGGTCAAGCGATAATGCAATTGAATTCAATTGTCCAGTCAATAATCACGTAAACATCTCATTGGGTAATTGCATTGCAGGGATGCTTGGAGTAATTAGGAGATTAAAAAATTAACTTATGTGCTCAATAGACTCAACTACAAAAATGTTTGACAAACGAATTGCCAACAAATAATTGTGGGATTTAGGATATATATTTAAATTTATTTTTTAATTAATTTGACCAGAGTGCTTGGCAAAGGATTAGAGCAACAATTGTTGGAGTTAAGCAATGTCAAGGGTAACGAAACTCGGATAGGTGACCCCGAGGAATCGGCGTGTTGAACGTTCCCTGGATATTTTTTTTTTTACCAAGTTGCAACAAATTTAGGCTATTTTGCAAATTAAGACTTTTTTCTATTTACTGGGTCGGTCAATTAGTTGGTAGAATAATAAAATAAAATTTTTTATATCGGCCTAAATGCAGCGGCGTAACTAGCCTTTGAGGGCGAAGCTCAACTAGAGCCCCGTTTGTTTAAGTTGTAATATAATTTAAAAGCAAATTATCAATTTTTTGGACAATCTATGGGAAGATTATGATAAAATCCCAGTTCCTGGGCTGTATCTTAGATGCTCTAGGGCGCCTATGTCGATGTTGAGGGGCGCCAAAGGCTTGATGCGCCTGGGGCGGAGGGGGCGAGCGACCCCTTCGCCCCCACGCTACTGCCTATATGTAGCTTTTTAATTTAATTGAACAAAGTTCTCACTGAGTTTGAATATTCGCCTTTAAAATAGACAAAAATATTATCTTTGATGGAAATATTTTGCATAATTATCAGGCGCTCTTGATTAGTGGCGTCTCTCGTGCCGAGTAGGTGAACTATTTCTTCTCGACGGGCTGCCACTAGAGATGAGTTAACACTCTCTCTATTACGTATTAATTAGAAAGCAAGGTCGTATTAATATTTAATTATGTCAAAAATAGTGAGGAGTGGATAGTGGCGTAGCTACACATTCAGCATCAGGAAGCAAGTGAAATTGGAGTTGTCTCTAGCCCAATGCTGGGTTGCTAAACAGGCAAAATAAAAAGTAAAAAAGACAAGGAAATGAGCAGCGAGGAAATGCCAGATTTCGGTATTTAGTTCTAATTATTTTATATGGGCCTAATTTTGAATAATTTTAATTTATTTTTTTTAGTTTCCTGTATAAATCCAACCCAACACCATTCTTCTCTTTGTGTTGGGTTGAAATAATCTCTTTAACATAATAATATGAATGGATTTGTCGTGTAATTTGCCTAATTCGCAGACCTTTAAATAAAAAAAAAAAAAAAAAAAAGGAAAATCCTTCCAATTTCGTAAATGCTTTTTTTTCCTCCATTCTATGTAATTATATATAGATAAAAAAAAAAGAAGCGAACGTTGAAAAAAAAAAAAAAAATAAACAGTTTTACGATTCGTTGATCTCATTACATTACATTTTGTACATCAGATAAAATTTACATTTTTAATAATTAACTCACGCAAATGGAGAGAGACAACAAAACACACACACACACACACGCACACGCACACACAAACATACATGTCACACATTAAGATATATTTCTAAGTGCTCAATTAGCCTAATGGTCAATCTAATGAAATTACAACTTGCAATTTTAATTTGGAGACAAGATTTAAAATAAAAATAATGAATAGGCGTTCACAAATTTTTTGAGTGTAAATTATGGGAGTAGTAGTCTATATTTTTTCATGGAGAGTAGTTTTATTTTAAAGAAATTGTCTACTTTTTTTTTAAATTTAAGGTCCTTTTCGGCACCTGAGACCATTTAGACCCCGTCCCAATTGATTGGTATCCAATTCAATTGAAATAATTTTATCGCCTGGGACGGGATGCCATTTCTCGACCTTGGGGCACCAGAAGCTCTTCCTCTTAGCCTGAATGCACACCAAATGAGCAAAAGGCTCTTGGACAAAACGTTTTGTTATTGAGCATTTTTGCCTAATCGGTGTGAGTTGGCATTTTTTGCTCAATGGCAGAACATTTTGCTCAATGCCAACGCACCACCGATTAAGCAAAAATGCTGAATGGCAAAACATTTTGTTCAATGATGTCGAATCATGTCCAATTGTGTTTTGTCTCCTCGGTGTGTGTTGACCCATAGAAAAGCATTGAAAAAACAGCTTTGATCGAAAAGGTTTTGTTCAAAAACGTTTTTGCTCATTTAGGAATGATAAAAATGTATACAAATTTAAGATTCTTTTTAATTCAACACAAAAAAATAGTCAAAGCAATCTATAATTTCAATAAATCTTCCAATCTCACGTTTTAGCAGTCTTGCTAACTTTTGCCTTAATTTTGTTTTACTTTTGTAGCTTTGCCTTCATATTATTTAATTTTTGACATCTTGTTTTGTCTATGTTGAGTGATCCTGTTCAAATTTTGGCTTTATTTTGTTTTTACTTTTGTAGTTTTTGCCTTTATTTTGTTTAATTTTTGACATTTTGTTTTGTCTTTGTTTTGTGTGATCCGGTGCTAATTTTGTTTGTACTTTAGTAGTCTTGCTTTTATATTGTTTAATATAACATTTTACTTCTTGGAAATATTTTCTTTTAGTTTTATTTTTATTTATATAATTTTTTTTTTTTTTTTTTTCTTATATTTTTTCTTATTGTATCAGTATTATATAAGGTTTTGAATCATTTTCAACTTATAATGTTATTGTATAATGTTTTAACTTTGTATTTAAATTGTTTTATGTATATTATTTTTATGAATGTATTTTTGTAATCAGTTTTAGCCCAATGGCGGTTAGCCAGGAGGGCAGAATAAAAAAAAAAAGACAAAAATATTATAAACAAAATATAAATATCCACACGATTCATAACACTTTTACAAAATATATTTATTTTATAATGGCCAATGTAATTTAAAAAAAAATACATTATTTGTGCATCCGTATATTCAAAAATTAACTGTCGAAATTATGAGAAAAAATTAACTTAGATGATTTTTCAGTTTTGAGTTCACAGAATATCTTACATGTAAACATGGATTCAATGTTTTACATGTATAAATAATAATAAACTCAATAATAATAACTCATTATGTTTCAATTTTTCCCCTCAAAAAATGCCTATAGTGAGTCCGAATCTAATAAGGGGAAATATAATTTTATATGAGGCCCGCAGGGTTATGATGCATTTTGGGTTGGCCACCCATGCAATAAATAGACTCCTAATCACCGGAGAAGTTTCGGTCTTTTTAATTTAAGAGCCATCTTCACAGTCTCTAGACTAAATTTAAGAATTTAAGAACTGAATACATCTCTTTATAAATTATTTTTACATTGTAAAGTTCCCAACATACACCTTTAGTAAAATATTTAAATTTGAAATATGATTCATTATGTACAAGTGAAGTTTTCAAAATGCTATTTGATTAATATGGCCTAAATAAGAACAAAATCTTGTTTATTTAATAGAGCCAGAAAAATTTAAATAGAATCGAACGATAACCTATTTTTTTTTATTCATCATTTCTTAATTTACAAATTGATAATTTAATGATTCATCATCGAATTATCAATAGAGAAATTAAATGACTCATTTTAATGTAATCAAATGACCAATGTTCTTTCTATTTATTAAATTCCTGCTTATTTTCAAGGGTTCATGATTACTTTTTTTTATTTATATAGAAAATATTGGATGCGTGTTAAAATGTGGAGATTTTGATGCAAATACAAGTTTTGAGTCCAAAAAAGTGGAACAAAATATCTCAAGAACAAAAACACCTACGAGGTTGGAATTTTATATTTAAGTTAAGTGACCCCTTCACATGCAATAGGAAGCTTTTGAATAAAATCAGCCAAAGAGTACTAATACTTTATTGATATACTTTTAAAGTTTTTTTTGAATTTCTCAAAATTCGCTCCAACGATTTTGATAAAAATTCATAAATTAATTATTTTTTATTAGTTCTTTAAAATGTATATTCTCATTTTGATTTTAAAATTGTTTGAAGCACACTTTATTCTTGTACTTCATAGGAAAAATGCAAAGGTAAAATATATTTTTCTATGCTTATAAATTTGATATTATTAATTTTAATCAACTGCCGGAGCCACCAAAATCCGTGTTGTTAAGCAGTGCTGAAAATTGGGATAGGTGGCCTCCGAAAAATAAGACTGTTGAACGCCTATCGGAAGCCATCGGTAGTTAAAATATTGTAAACTCTAAATGGCTTCCCAAAAAATATAAATAAATAAAAAAAAAATCTGGTGTGACTGGCGCACAGCACACAACTTTCTCTTACCCTTCGGTAAGAGAAAGTTGCGCACTGTGCTGGTCACACCAGATTTTTTGTGTCGAGATATATTTAGTTTCCCATAGCACCTTAGTTTCAAACTTGCATTTTAAATGTTGACTGCTTGAAATAAACTATGGTTATTTTTCAAAATTTTAATCTCATATTTGGACATTTTATACACAATATAGAATCGTAAATAAATACAAAATTTCATAAGAATTGGAAAAAAAAATTTTAAATGCGTAAAAAGTTCCAAAGGGGACCCCCTTTTGAATCGAAATTAACATACAAATCCCTATAGGAAATTAACATTAGGCCTATGAGAGAAGGCGGAGAGACAGACGATAATGTTTGCAAGTGAGAGAGAGAGAGATATCTATGTTTTCTTTGAAACAATTAAAGACACAAATAAATTTAAAAAAAATGGGAATTTAAATAATAATTGATTTTTAATCTAATAAAAAGAAAAAGATTTAAATTCCGTTACCATGGCAACCATTTCTATCTTTCCTATGAAGAACAAGAGTAAAGTGGTCTTCAGAAGATTTCAACGGCAAAATGAGAATATACATTTTAAAGAGCATCTAAAAAATAATTGATTTTTGAATTTTAAAAAAATCCTTGGAGGGAATTTTGAGAAAATCGAAAAAAAACTGAAAAAAGTACATCAGTAAAGTACTAGTACTTTTTGTCCGATTTTGTTCAAAAGCTTATTTTGAGCGTGTGGGAAGGTACCTAAGTTAAATATAAAATTTCAATCCGGTAGCTCAATTCCTTCATGCTAAAAATCTGTCCACACATACAGACACACGCACGCACACACGCACACACACACACACATACATACACACAGACCAATTTGCGGGACCCACTTTTTTGGACTCAGGGGACCTCAAAACATGTATATCCATCAAAATCTCGACATCGAATTTTTGACATGATCGCAATACTTTCTCTCCTATATATTTCATATATAGGCTAAGAGAAAGTAAAATCAGCCAGTGAAAACTAAATTTATGTCGACCGGTGTAAAAAGCACAGAACACAACTTTCAAAGGTTATGTGTTATGCAAAAACTAATTTTATTATACACTAGTCGCAAGCCCGCCTTCGGCGGGCTTTCCGCCTAGCCAGGGGGCTGCGCCCCTGGACCCCTTGCTCGCCTTCGGCGAGCAAGTTTATTCCCAATTTGGGATATTTCTTGTTGCAATGCAAGTGTTAAGATGTTAAGGAAGGATCTTATATTCAAGCGAGGCGAGGGTACCTATTGGGAACAGCACAAAAGGGTCTGTTTATGACTGTTTAAAGGGTCAGTCACCTCTCTTCGTTTTTCAACTGCTGCGTAGCCCCCACCCCCAGCCCATAGTCAGGTAGGAAGCTGGTTCACACGCATAAAGGACGCTCTCTAATTTCTAGCCAATTTGTTGATTTTGTGTTCCCATATTGAAGAAATTTGATTATAATTAATTTTCCAAAACATTTAAGAGATTCAAATTATTACTACGTTACTCCCAGAGCCATATACTATATGTATACTTAATTTCAAATGGATTCATTGAAAATTGTGGATTTCTATAGAACATATACATACATATTTACATACATACATACATTTTTCCCATTTCATTTTTATATATAGATATCACAAAATAAAGATTCTTTTATAATTATTTTTTACATAATGAATAATGTTAGTTAGCCTGGAGGCTTTGATAAAAAAATAATATAATTAAATAGCACTATTGAAAAAAAAAATAAATTATTTCCACCCTCGCTTAGCTCATTTGCGTAGCGAGTGAATAATTAAAATAAATTTTACAAAACAAAAACAATGCGTCCCAGAATGCAAATCCGAAATGCAGTTTTTTTTTTTGTTGCTGCTGATTACGTTGGCATTAAATGCGCGCGGAATCTATTGGCGAGTAAAAAGAGAATTTCAACCAACCCCTGGTGCAACAAACATTTGCATAATCTTTTATTATATATGCATGTGTGTGTGTGTGCTTTGACTGTTAATTAATTAAATAGCGAGAGCTGCAGCAGTCAGTGAATTAGCAAAGCCCCACACACCTTATGTTATCTGTCTAATTCAGTTGCAAATTAATCCGCCATTTTTTTTTTTTTATGTTTGGCATTTTTTTATTGTTCTCATTTTTCATTTTATCTTTTTTTTTTTTTACTTCACTTTGCTTTGACCTATCTGAATTCCAGGAATTAAAATTTAATATTTCGATCTATTCAAATGATTTAAAACACGAGGGGGGGGGGGGTGGCTTTAGAATTAGAAACTCAACCCTCCAAATAAAAGTTTTTGTTAATACACAATACAAAATCTGTTAGGTTTCACTTGAATTGGGGAGATAATCAAATAGAAATTACCGAGAATGAAGGGCTTTATCCGTATACCAAATTATTCTAACAATCTGAGAAACTAAATCAGAGAGGTGGTGAATAAGGGTTTCGAAAATTGAAACATTTGTGTTTTCATATAGCTACTAGAGAAGTGAAAAAATCAGGAAAAATCTGGTGTGACTGGTCGCACAGCATACTATTACCTTCTGTAATTGAAAGTTATGTACCAGATTTTTGTGTAAATATAACTAGTATATTTATTTAGTTTCCAACAGTATGGTACATTTGAATTCAAAGAAACTTAGAATATATTTTATTACCATGCAAGGGCGGATACAGGGGGGTGTAAAGGGGAAATTACCCCCCCCCCCCCGAGATTTGAGAGAATTTTTTTTTTTTTTTTTGAAAAAATTGTATTTTTAATATAAAATTTTAAAAACTAATACTTAAAAATTTTATTTGTATATATATTCGGGTAAACAACTACAGAATGCACCTTTAAATTACCGATAATAAGAAAAAATTGTGTGCTGTGCGACCAGTCACACCAGATTACCGGGGGGGGCCAGAGAAACTCCTCTGGACCCGCCACTGTTAGCATGGCAACAATTTGTCATATCTTTTCTTTGAAGTACAAGAGTAAAATATGCTTCAAAAAATTTCAATAGCAAAATGAGAATATAAATTTAAAAAAAAGCATCTAAAAAAAAAATCAAAATCGTTAGAGAGAAAGAAAGATGAGAAATTAAAAAAAAAAAATACATCACTAAAGTACTAATACGTTTTGGTCGATTTTGATTAAAATCTTCGTGTCACGTCCCATGGGGGTACCGAAATAAAATATAAAATTTCAAACTCGTAGCTCAATTCCTTCATGCTTTAAATTGAACACACACACACATAGACAGACAGACCATTTTAGACATCAAATTTTTGACAAGAATCCAATACTTTCTCTCAATATATATATTACATATATAGTTAAGAAAAAGTAAAAACTATCGTGTTTTCATATAGTACAAGAGAAGTGAAAATATAAGAAAATGCGAAAAAATAAGGAGGACTCAACTGAGATAGCTCCCCTTGAAGATGATGAGTTTCTCAAATGACTGTAAGATTTATTTTCGTCAATGAGTCTTTGGTCGTGAATAAGCTGAAAGTATTAATACCCCCAACAAAAATAAATTTCATATTTAATTAAGAAATAAGTGATGTACAAAGACTAATAAAAACAAAAAACAATTTTTTTTAATCGGGTGAATTTAATTTAAAAAAATTATCAACTCGCGACTTTGCTCGAAATACACGTTTTGAGGTCCCTTGAGTCCAAAAAATTGATCTGTTTGTAGTCAAAATAAAGTATGAAGGAAATGAGTAACGAGGTTGAAATTTTATATTTAACTGAGGCTCGAAAATAAAAAATCGGCCAGATAGTACTAGTATTTTACTGATGTACTTTTTTAGTTATTTTCTTTATTTTTTCAAAATTCGCTTTAACGATTTTGATTAAAATTCAAAAATTAAATTATTTTTTTTAGATGCTCTTTAAAATGTATATTCTCATTTTGTTCTAAAAATTGTTTGAAGCATACTTTACTCTTGTACTTCATAGGAACGATATGAGAAATGTTTATAGAATTTACATTTTCAAGTTTCAGAAACGAAATATATGTCGACACAAATAATCTGGTGTGACAAGAGAAAGTTGTGTGCTCTGCGATTCATATCAGATTTTTTAAATCAAAATTTGAATATTGCCTAATAATTCTATGATTCCATCCATCTCTGTTATAGAATGAATTTTGTTTTTTTAGTGAATATATAAAAGTAAATTTAAAGCATTATTAAAGCTACAGTAGCTACTTTTGTTCTATTATATTAGATTAATTTTGTTGTTAGAACCGTTTATTTGATTTTTCTCACCCTTTTTGCTTTTCTCTCTCTTTTCTAAAGCCCTTTCCTCCTTTTTTTTTTAATTAGGAACAATGAGCAAATGGAATTCATACAAGGCTCATTTTTAACTCATTTAATTCAAAAACTTTATCAATTCGAAAAAAGTTTTATAAGCGTAATTTAAATGCATATTCAGTGTTAATTTCTCACGTTTGTTTATTTCTATATAATTAAAAAAAAAAAAAAGGATTTTATTATTGAATCATATTAACTTTAGAAATATTTCTAGAGAGAGCGAATTTTATTTAATTTAAAAACATTTGTTTGTTTTTTAGTCAAAATATTTAGGATTTCTTTCATTAGAGGTCAAAATACTTTTCAAGTTCAATTTTATTTAAATAATCATTAAGTGGGAACGGGAGCGAAGGTGTAACGCATGTTTTTCCAGATAAGATGGCGTTGTGTGTCATAAAAAGAATGCCCAAATATCAAGTAATTCAAAAATTTGCCAAGAGATGTCAGAATGGTAGCTAATAATATTTAATCCATCTGGTTGATTTTCATTGATCTTTTAACAATAAATACTTTATAAATGTTGTTATATATTATGTATCTTTTATAAAAGCATAAAAATATATAAATATAGGCCAGATATAGGCTAATACTATATCTGCTGTAAGACTAGCCAGCCATCTATTGCAAGAATGATCAACTAATTTGACAGTTGATTTTTAAATAAATCATCTAAGCTTATTTTAAAAATGTCTTAATTAATATGTGATTAATAATAACAATAAATTCATTTTTAAATTTAAAAAAAATAAAAATAAAGATTATTGGGACAGATTGTTTTTTTTGTATTTACTTGATAACAAAAAAATTAATTACGATAATTTTTTAATAAGTCATTAAAAAAATTATAACTCGATGTCCCAATACGGATCCAGTTGTTTCTCGGGGGGGGGGGGGGGTAATCTGGTGGGACTGATCGTACATCACAGAATTTTTCCTACTTTCGGTAATTTAAAAAGGCATTTTGTAGCTACTTGTTTATTTTTTATGGTAGTAGCTACATCATTTTATTTCTCATGGTGAGCAACACTTTAAAGTACACTATAAAGTGCAGTACATATTAATGAATTAAAAGAGAAGGCCATTCTTTGTTAATCATTTCATTTAATATTTATGGGTATCGATATCAAAAATGGGAAAATTAAAAAAAAGACGGAAACTAAATATTAAGATGTGATAACTTATATAATTAATATCAAGGAAAATAAATTAGTTATTTTTAGTGCAAGCTTTCAAGTTGTCCGCTTCCTCATTAAAGAAAGAGAAAAGATAGCTAATGAGTTTTTTTTTATATAAACAAGATTCCGCCCTAATAAATAAATAAATAAATATTCCTTTATCAAGTGACTGTTTATTCCCTTATCAAATGACTAGACTTTTCCTTTGAGAAATTCCCTATATCGCTTCAATGATCCCATTATCTTATTAACAGTACCACTTTTTACTTTCTCTTACCCTATATATGAAATATATAGAGAGAGAAAGTATTTATACTTGCTCTTAACCCAGAAGCAAAGAAAGTATTCGGTCAGAAAATTTGAGGGTCCAAAAAAATCTCTATGAAGATAAGATACAGATGCAGAAAAAAAAAAAAAAAATACAAAATCATAAGCTCTGAGATATTTGATATTTCTCATACCGGTTTATTTCTAAAGGCCGCATAGGGATGGAAAAGTCGATTCTGACTTTAGTCAAGAATCGATTTTTTACTGAAAATGATCGACTTTTTAGAATCGAGTTAAAACTCTTTCGAGTCGATTAGAATCGATTATCATGGTAATATAGTTTGTAATGTTTTAATTGATTGATTTCATCTTTATTTTAAAACCTACACATAACACACCAATCAACACGCTTTCTAAGATCGGTTAGTGAACATATGTGGCATTCTTAATTCAACATTTTAATGTTGTATTTTGATACTCATCTGCCATATTTTATTTTAATGTTCGGTGCCATATCACGTGCAATTTCTGGATAGAATATTCTTTTATAAAAATATTGAAAACAATATTTGTGTGGGTTGTACTTAATAAAATGTTTAAATACTTAATAAATGTTATATTATATCAATAAATATATATATTTAATGAGTATCTTCTAAGCACGAGTTATAGAGTTTTTAAAAAGTCGATTTGAAAGTCGAAAAATCGACTTTCAGAAATGATTAATCGATTTCGAGAATCGAAAAATATCAAGTCGATTCCAAAATCGAAAATCGATTTCCATATGGCCGCGCTGAAATTACTATAATAATAAAAAAAAATACACAATCATATTTTGAACACACTTGAAGAATTTTTTAGCCGAGAACATAACTTTTTTTATTATAAATAATTACAAATTCATATTTCATCATTTTATTTTAAAGCGACAACGGAAGGAAATGCGTCGTTTACGTCATCGTAGGAAATTTCTTTCTTTTTTTTTTTAACGTGGTGTATATAGGAGGGAAATCGAAGCCGTTATGTAAATATTGGAGAGACGTTTTGCTCTCAGTTGGTTGTTGTTGTTGTCTTTGGCATGCAAAACCGTTTTTTTTTTTTTTTTTTTTTTTAGATCAATCCTCTCTATGAAAAAAAAGATCACATTCGCTAAAAAAAAGGCTGCAAATGCAAAGACATTGCTTGTTTTTGTTTATTCCCTCTCGTAGTCTGATTTTCCATTCAGTGCCAAATGCCAATTTAAAAATCAACTCTTCCCTCTCTGTAAACATCCGCAACGAGCAAAAAATATATTAATAGGGATCTTATACTCGTATATTAGATGAAAAATATGTAGAGATAAATAAATATATAAAAATAACGATACTTTTTTGAGAAATATTTATTACTTTTAAAAGAGGTCATTATCTTGAAATTTTATATTGTTTTTTTAGGGGGGGGGTTTGATTTTTTAATTTTGTTGTTTTTGGGATTTTTTGGGGCCCCCCCGAAAAGGGTGTTTTGCGCGAGTTGTTTTTTTGAAAAAAAATCTCAAAAAAGAAAAGAGCTAGTTGTAATTTTATATTTAAATTAGGCACCTCCCCAAGTCTTGAAAAAAAACTTTTAATCAAAATCGACCAAAAATTATTAGTACTTTATTGATGAATAAACAATTTATAGCTGAGATGTTATATTAATAAGAGGGTACAAATGAGAAATGCAGCTAAGGTTATTTCTCTATTTAGTTAATTCACACAGCTGACGTTTCGGTTCCGTGTTTGAACCATCTTCAGAGCTGGCGAAAAGTCATTATGAAAGTGTCATAGTGGATTTTATGCATTGTTGAAAAATTCTTATATAATTGATGATTAGGAAAGCCTGGTGCAGATCGATGAACGAGAAATTAAAACGCTGGAGGTATTTTCAGGTCAAATTTTAATACCACTATATAGTCGACGTTCCAACTAAACCCTCCCTTCATCAGGACTAATGTGGTTCTTATATAATAAATATATACACAGTGTATATATTTATTATATAAGAATTTTCGCCAGCTCTGAAGATGGTTCAAACATGGAACCGAAACGTCAGCTGTGTGAATCTCTATATAATAATTAACTAAATAAAGAAATAACCTTAGCTGCATTTCTCATTTTTACCCTCTTATTAATACTTTACTGATGTACTTTTTCATTTTTTTTCGATTTTGTTTTTTTAAATTCGTTCTAACAATTTTGATTAAAATTCAAAAATCAATTATTTTTTACATGCTCTTTAAAATGTATATTCTCATTTTGTCTTGGAAAAAACCGACAGCCATTGTATAGAATTTTTTTTTACAAAAGTAGCTATACATACATTTTCTATTTTATTTTCTTTGCGAAAAAAAAAATTTCCTCTCGGCAACTGAGGCTATTTGATATTTTAATATTTATTAATATCGGGAGACGTTCCACACGCTGATTCCTCGGGGCCCATTCGTTCTTGATCTTCTCTATTGTCAGGCCCCTCAATAATTTTTTGAGGTAAAAATATAACAAAGAAAGAATTATAGAGCGCTGAGAGGGAAGGGGTTAATTATCCCCTTTGCTCATGTTTTAATGGCAGGAGGGATTATAGCATAAGCAGCTCTCTTGATCATAGCGTCATCAAATTATTTGAAATTTCCAAGCCCATGGATATTATACGCCCCATTATTTCTCATTTAATAATCAATATTCGAAATTATTTACAAAATAAATCATAAATATTTATTCTCCAACCCGACGTCTATTGTTCGGTTTTATTTTTCATTGAATGATTAATTCGGGACCCCCACGTTGGATTTATTAAAATAAAATCAAAAAGATTTTTGTTTTCCTACTCAGAAGAAGAAGCGAGCCGAGTGACGTCATCGGTTGAGCAACAGCCAACCTGTATGTATTATAAAACGTCCAGCTGGCAACAGCGCAGTTGAAGGTAGTACCAGTGTGGGATGGAGAGAGAAGAAGAAGAAGTCAGTCATAATATGACCCCACCGACAACATCAACAAGTCTGGGATGGGATATCATATCATTTGTGTGTGTTTTGTAATTGTTTTGTTCTAATAACGACCTCCCCCTCCTCTTCCTGCTCGTTAGCCTACTTTTAATCTCATTTTCATAATGGCCTGGATTAACTATTCATTGCGACCGTTAAGCCTAGATGGAGAAATTTTATTAAAAACTAAAATAATCATCTTTTGGGGGGTAACAGTATAGTTTTAATTATTACTTTTTTGATATTATCAAGTTTCATTGCGCAATCAGAGGTTTGGGGTTAAACCCCCCCCTTCTAAGAGAGAGTAAATTACCCTCTTAAGACTTTGATCCTTTTAATTTATTTTTTTTTTTAATGTTTGGATTTGTTTTAAATATTAAACATAAAACCCCTAAAAAATCCTACAGAACTCCCTTAAAAAAATCATAGGTGTAAATCCAACTTAAAAAAAAATAAATCCTCACCCCTCTATGACCAAATCGTGTGACTATCAAGTTGATTTAAGGCTCTTTAAAACAAACTAACAGCGACGTTTCTATCCTATATTGGGATTACCTTCAAGCTTGTTATTTTACTCATCAGCAGATGGTGCAAAAAAAAAAAATCATTTCATTAATATTTTTAAACAGAATTTGAGTCATCGGGAAGAAAATTCAAAAATCAAATATTTTTTAGATGCTCTTTAAAATGTATATTCAATGAAGAATGGAAATGGCTGTGATAATAATTGAATAAGGACAGCTATGAGCAGGGCAGCCAGGAGAAATAAAAAAACATTTATATTATTTCGTCGACGTTTCGGGAGCGCGTCGCTCCCATCTTCAGGACCTATGGTCATCGATAATTTATTAATTTAGTACATATATAGTTACAATTATATTATATAACAATGCACTAACCAACGTAAGCATTTTTAACTGCATTGTTATCCATAATATAATTGTAACTATATATAATTGTAGCATTTTTAACTGCATTATTATATAATATAATTGTACCATATAGCCTATGTACTAATTTAATAAAGTATCGATGGCCGTAGGTCCTGAAGATGGGAGCGACGCGCTCCCGAAACGTCAAAAAAAAAAAAATTTTTTTTTCTCCTGGCTGCCCCCCTCATAGCTTTCCTTATTCAAAAATGTATATTCTCATTTTGACATTGAAATCTTCTGAAAAACACTTTAATCTTGTATTTCATAGGAAAGATAGGAGAAACGGTTGCCACGGTAACAGAATATAAATATTTTCCAACGTTTATAAATTTTACATCTTGAATTCAAATGTACAGTACTGTCGGAAACTAAATATACAGTATGAAGACACAAAAAATTCTGTGTGACAAACACACAACTTTCGAGGTAAGAGAAAGTTGTGTTCTGTGCGACCAGTCACACTAGATTTTTTAAATTTGTTTACGGTCTTTTTCAGCATCTGAGGCCATTTAGACCCCAATTTCGATTGAAATCCAATTCAATTTATTCGTCTGGGGCGAGATGCGAAATTCCGTACTATTTTATTAAAAGAACTTCTTTTACATTCGTTAGACGACTTCATATTATAAACTTAATAAATTTATCTAAAAATATCATTAGTCATCTATCTATCTATCTATCTTTGAATATCTAAACAGCCGCCTTTGAAGTGAACCGAATCGCAACGTCCGTGACTTCCGCTATGAATGCTATCTCTCAAAATATTTGCACATATTTATATTTAGAAGATTGGAAATGAAATAGAAGAGGGATCATTCTTTTGAATATAATATTTCTTTAGGAAGAAAAACTTTTTTTTTTAATTTAAGGGGGCTCAGGAGCGACGTCTAAACGTACTTAAAAAAAAAACTAGACTATTATAGGATTTTTCTGTTTTTTTTAAATGAATTAAATTCATAAGAGATTATTGGGACATCGAGCTATAATTTTTTTAATGACTTGTTAAAAAATTATTGTAATTTATTTTTTTGTTATCAAGCCAATACAAAAAAACAATCTGTCCCAATAATCTTTAATTTTTTTTTAATTTAAAAATGAATTTATTGTTATTATTAATCAAATATTAATTAAGAAATTTTTAAAATAAGCTTAGATTATTTATTTAAAATTCAACTGTCAAATTAGTTCAGCATTCTTGCAATAGATGGCAGGCTAGTCTAACAGACGATCCCCTAATAGCCTATATCTGGCCTATATTTATATATTTTTATACTTTTATAAAAGATACATAATATATAATAACATTTATAAAGTATTTATTGTTAAAAGATGAATGAAAATCAACCAAATGCATTAAATATTATTATCTACCATTCTGACATCTCTTGGCAAATTTTTGAATTACTTGAATTTTGGGCATACTTTTTATGACACGCTACGCCATCTTATCGGGAAAAACATGCGTATCACCTTCGCTCCCGGACCATCAAAATCGAATTTTTGACATGAAACCAATACTTTCTCTCTCTGCATATATATGCTATGTATATTAACATATACATATAGGTAAGAGAAAGTAAAAAAAACTGTCGAAATCGAAAATTCCCTCTAATTTAGCCATTCCAGAAATTAATCAAATTAATATTTTAAGTTTTGTTTGTAAATGGAGAGAGATGAAATGATTTACGCTCGGGAAGATTTTAATGAAAAATAAATAAATAAAATGGTTGTTGCTCTTTGGTCCATGTTTCTTTTTTTTTATTTTCTCAATATAAACATTACGTTTATATCTTCAAATATATATATTCATTAATTTGGTAAGAAGAAGAGAGCAGCAGCTGAGTCAACTTTCGAGACAGCCTGTGTGTGTCTTAATCCCGAGGGACCTTCTCTAAATATGAAATAATAAAATATTTATCTTTAATAAAAAATGGTTGGTGTGTCTTTTAGCGCCTGAATTGGACAAAGGGCTTAAAGGTCTGAGTCCTGTTAAGCCAAATGAAAATAAAAATTTTGTTTTGCTTGAGAAACAGAGGGGCGGGGGGGGGGGAGTTAATTCTATCTATCATCATTGAACTTGAATTTTGAACTCGAACTCTAGAACATAAATCATTTCAATTAAATTTTTTTTTTTTTTCTGATTGAATTTCTTAAAAGTTTTCAATCGAATGTAATATAAAAGTCATTTATTATATCTAACGAGGTTTGTTATCAGAAATGGGATGAGATTCTTGTCTCCGTCTCTACGAACAAAAAAAAAAACAATTTTCTTTTTTTTTTCTCTATTGAAACTAATTCGATTTTGGCTCATAAAATTAAAAAAAAAAAAAAAAGTAAAATTAATATGAATATGACTAACAAAAAAAATAATAATTCTCTTGATTATAAAAATTTTCCTGGGCAAAAAATATCAAAAATTAAAATATCTCTAAAAATCGTGTCTTTATAAAACAAAAAGCAATTCCCATTCGCACATCTGATGCCAAAATCTAACACAAGATCCAATTACAATCTCGATCAAAAGAATTTTATTTTTCCTGACTGCACTGTTCGTTTTTCCTTATCAATATTCTTAATAACCTTTGTTTGAAGAAATATTTGATAGCCCTTGACCTGTGGCTCAGAGGTAAAGTGCTAGATTAGAAATCGGGTGAGGAGTGGGGGATTTGCATCCCATCCCAGACGAAAAAATTTATTTCATTTGACTTGACTACCAATCAATTGAAATGTAAATGATCGCCGTTCAAATAAATTTTTGTATCTCTTTACAATTAGGACCAGTGTGTTAATAGAATTGCAGCCGTCCTAATTACAAAAGAGTAAGATATTTCTTTAAACAAAAGTTGTTCACAAATTAGAATAGAACAATATTGTATACAAGGGCGGATACAAGCGGGTGGGGATGGGGTATGGGTAATTACCCCCCCCCCCCGAGATTTGGAAAAATGGGAAAAATTTTTGATACCGCGAACGGCACATGAAAAAATTTTTGGTTCCGCGAAAAACAAAATTTTCCATAGAAAAACTTTTGAGAATAGGCCCCTCCCCGAAAAAAATTTCTATATACGCCCCTGGTGCTGTGCGACGAGTCACACCAGATTACCCCCCCCCCCCCGAGAAACACCTCTGGATCCGCCCTTGATTGTATATCGGTATAAATTTCGATTAAGTTAATAATTTAGGAGAGATATTAAATAAAAAAATATTTTATTTAATTTTTATTCGTCGACGTTTCAGTCACCAATCACGACCTTCATCAGGGCAAATATAAATTGTATCTTCTTCTGTCCTCGCCTTAATCCCGCGATGCGGGGTTGGAGGACCTCTCTTTTTCCCTCCAACCCTATCATTGCGATTTTGCGACAGAAAAGTATAGAACAGGCCGGCCTGTCGCACGGTCTGACGCCTGTTGAAAAGAGGAAGGAAAAGACAGGCATACAAAGAACAGAAAGACTGTCTGTCCCAGCTCGGGCAGCTCGTGGTCGCCATCCACGTGCCCACAAGATGTGGGCCCCTGAGCGAACAAATATAAATTGTATAATTGATATTTGCCCTGATGAAGGTCGTGATTGCCGACCGAAACGTGGATAAAAATTCAATAAAATATTTTTTTATTTAATCTCCTGGCTGCAAAGTCCCTGCGAATATACTGATTTATTCAAAAATGTTAAAAATTAGTGTCATGTCAAGGAGGTGGCTTTAATTTTTTAACGCCGTATTTAATGCATCAAAATGATGTATATAACCTAAAAAATAAGGCTATAATTTTGACATGTTAACGTCACTGTTAAGAGAATAGCATTTTTTAACGCTGATGTTATTACTTTAGTTTTTAACACCCAACTTATGATGTTAAATTTTAACGTCTGTTTTTAGAGAATATACCCTGTATATCAGATAAATAAAATTAAAATTCTTTTTATTTTTATTTCATAATGTTTATTCAAAAGCATCCCAAATGTCCATGACAAGAAATAAAACCCTATCAATCAACCATAACTGACATAAACCAATTGTTCTTATCAAGGGAGAGGGAAGGGCGTTAAGTGTCTGGCTGACTGGTTTCAATTATGTGTGGCCCCCTTATCATCAAAAAAAAAAAAAAAATGTCAAATTAATTGTCTCATTCCATTAGGTCTGGAGTGATGTGGCCTTAATTTAATCAAGAGGATATAAGGATACACACACACACACACACACAAAATAATTATTTTTAAGTTACTTAAAGAGAATAACAACTGCTCTTTGAAATTTTTTTGTAATTTGTATTATGGAACATGAAAGAAGACACGAATAATTTTTACTTTCTCTTATACAGTATCTTGGATATTGGATTCATTCCAAAAATTTATATTTAAGTTAGGCACCTCCCTGGCACGTGACATGAAGCTTTTAAGCAAAATCGGCCAAAAAGTACTAGTACTTTACTGATGTACTTTTTCACTTTTTTTCGATTTTCTCAAAATTCGCTCTCACAATTTTGATTAAAATTCAAAAATCAATTATTTTTTAGATGCTCTTTAAAATGTTTATTCTCATTTTGCCCTTGAAATTGTTTAAAGCACACTTTACTCTTGTACTTCAAGGTTCAAAGGTGTCATGGTAACATAATATATTGCTAATTATTTTCTTGAATTCTAATAAATAAATTATTTTTTTTAACGAAATGTGTGGCCAGTCACACCAGATTTAAAAAAAATAAATAATGAATAAACCAAATTCTCTTTTAAATGCCCTCTATTAATATTTATTTAATAGATAACCTTAATGTATTTATTATAAAACTTGAACTTTGACGTATCAATTATTTATCAATATGTCTGTCTGTCTGTCTGTCTTGTCTGCTGTCTAACTAACAAGATGACCATAAAAAAACAAGAAGAGGAGAGCAATTGATAATCAGTCTTTCGTCCCGAAAAATGAATAAAGATTAGAAACAAATAGATTATTAAAATAATGAATTTTCTCAAATGGACTAATCAATGAATTGAAAATACATGTAGAGGAAGAGGTGCAATCATGGAAGCTGCTGGTAATGTGGAAACGTGGCCTATAGGGCTTGAGAGGTGCTGTAATTTAGAGGTGATCGCATTAAGGTGCTAATTTTGGGAGTTTCCAGCGGCCACAATTTTGAAGCTATCGACCTCAATTTTTTTTTTTAATTAAAGCTATTTAAAATATCTACAACTTATAGAAGCCCTTTTTTTGATTTTTGAAAAAATAAATTTTTTTTTAGATTAATCGCATTAAATAAAAGATATTTTTAAAAAATTCGCTCTATAAATTAAATTAGTAATCATTGTGTTAAAAAATAATTAATTTTTTACCCTTAATTAATTAGCTGGAAACTTTCAAATGCAATGGAATAAATCCCTTGTATCCCTATGGGAAAAACTAACGCCATCTCTTGCCGCCTCGAGCAACTCGGTAGTAAATCGTCTTCTAACGGCTTTTCGAGACAAGTGGGCCCCAAAAAGTAAATTTGTAATTAACTATTATTTTTATTGTTTGTATTGTTTCGAATAAAATCAAAAGCGGTTATTGTTTATAACAAATTTTAGAAGTTATTCTTAGAATTTAGAAAAATTCCATTGGTAAACATACTAGTTATATCAAAAAATAATGCAAGGTTTCCATATTTGCACCACTTCCTTTATATCTTTTCTTCAAATGAAATTATATCTTTTCTTCAAATGAAATGGAGAAAGAGATTTCAAAAAGAGAGAGAAAAAAACGCACCCTTCAATGCATCATCATATATCAAATATTCAAAAGATATTACGAAAATATTAATAATAATAATAATAATACGAGAGTTGGCAAAATGCATCCATATTATCGAAATATCGATATTTAATCAACAGAATGTTGTTAATCAATATCAATTTTATATGCATTATCGGAATTCAATATTAAGATGCAAATTATAGAGGAAATATTTTTATTGTTAATCGGTCATCATTTTCATTGATTTATTAGTTTAGCGTTTCTTTTGTCAGCCCCCCCCCCCCCCTAATACTTTAAATAAAGTTTAGGCAACAAAAACAGGGAGAGGGGGATGATGTAAAATCGTTCTAAGCAATTAAATATCAAATTTTGCCTTTCTAATCTTTTTAAGGGGGTTCAGGAGCGACGTCTAAACGTACTTTAAAAAAAAACTAGACTATTATAAGGAATTTTTCAATGCTGTTTTTTTAAATAAATTAAATTCATAAGAGATTATTGGGACATCGAGCTATAATTTTTTTAATGACTTATTAAAATATTATCGTAATTAATTTTTTTGTTATCAAGCAAATACAAAAAAAAAAACAATCTGTCCCAATATTCTTTAATTTTTTTAAAATTTAAAAATGAATTTATTAATTACATATTAATTAAGAAATTTTTAAAATAAGCTTAGATGATTTATTTAAAATTCAACTGTCAAATTAGTTCAGCATTCTTGCAATAGATGGCAGGCTAGTATAACAAACGATCCCCTATTAGCCTATATATGGCCTATATTTATATATTTTTATGCTTTTATAAAATATCAATAATTGAATATCCATTTTCCATCCCTACATTTTTTTTTTAACATACTACCTCTAATAACGTTAAATTGACATTTTTTTTATTTAAACTGATGTTAAAAGAGAGAGAGAGGAAAAATTTATTAAACTAACTTTAATTGAAATACTTATAATCATGTTTAGGTTTGTTGTTAAACTTTAATCTCCATTTCAATATTGACTTTTTAAATTATCGGTTTTTATTTATTTATTTTTTTTTTAATTTATGACAAAGTCTTTAAAAGTTTTTTTTTTATTTAAAAAGCTTTAGGCCTATCATCAATCATTTCGTAGGCAAAAATTTGATATATAGCCGTTAAATAAAATAAAATGGAGGGGAGGTAAAAAAAAAGGGACAATTAGGAATACAAATTTTTGATTTAATTTATTAATGTCTATGTGCGAATTCAGACAAGAACTCTCAACCCCTGAGCAAGAGCTTCACCTCACATTCAGGTCTATTCTCTAAGTAAGCAAAAACGTTAACTTTTAACATCTGAATTCATTTTACACCTCTGTTAAAACTTGGTTTAGAGAATAGCATTTTTTTAACGCTGTTTTACTTTTTAACACCCAATTTATGATGTTAAATTTTAAGGGGCCTCGGGAGTGAAGGTGTTACGCATGTTTTTCCCGCTAAGATGGCGTAGTGTGTTATAAAAAGTATGCCCAAATATCAAGTAATTCAAAAATTTCCCAAAAGATGTCAAAATGGTAGCTAATCTTATATAATAATTGCGGTGTGTCCGTCTGTCCGTCCGTCCGTCCGTCCGTCTGTCCGTCTGTCCGTCTGTCCGTCTGTCCGTCCGTCTGTCACGCTCTGTTTGACCAACTTCCCGTTGGAATTTTGAAACGAAATTTTGCAGTCTTATAAAGGACGTGATGGAGAGTCCCGGAAAAATACTCGGGTTCCGAAATTCCTATAACTTTTTGAGTTATTAATTGCTAAAGTTACGATTTCTCCCATAGGAAATGTATAGAGAAATATTTAAGTATTCTTTGCAGTTGTGTATTCTTTGAATGTAAACAAATCCTCAAGCAGGCACAGGACTGGAATACTTAGTTGTTAGTAATAATAATTTTCTTTTCATAATTAAGAAAAGGCGAGGGTCCGCCGCAGGCGGCCTGAGCCAGCTGATGGGGGTCCAGGGGGCGTAGCCCCCTGTCTAGACGCCAGCCCGTTTCTCATAATTAAGAAAGGCGAGGGTCCGCCGCAGGCGGGCCCGAGCCAGCTGGCGGGGTCCAGGGGGCGAGCCCCCTGTCTAGACGCCAGCCCGTTTCTCATAATTAAGGCGAGGGTCCGCCGCAGGCGGGCCCGGCCAGCTGGTGGGGGTCCAGGGGCGGCCCCCGGCTAGACGCGGAGCCCGCCGAAGGCGCGGCGCGCTAGTAATATTTAATGCATTTGGTTGATTTTCATTGATCTTTTAACAATAAATACTTTATAAATGTTATTATATATTATGTATCTCTTTTATAAAAGCATAAAAATATATAAATATAGGCCAGATATAGGCTATTAGGGGATCGACTATTAGACTAGCTTGCCATCTATTGCAAGAATGCTGAACTAATTTAACAGTTGATTTTTTAAATAAATCATCTAAGCTTATTTTAAAAATTTCTTAATTAATATGTGATTAATAATAACAATAAATCCATTTTTAAATTTAAAAAAAAATAAAGATTATTGGGACAGATTGTTTTTTTGTATTTGCTTGATAACAAAAAAAATTAATTACGATAATTTTTTAATAAGTCATTAAAAAAATTATAGCTCGATGTCCCAATAATCTCTTATGAATTTAATTCATTTAAAACCGCATTGAAAAATTCCTTATAATAATCTAGTTTTTTTTTTAAAGCACGTTTAGACGTCGCTCCTGAACCCCCTTAACGTCTGTTTTTTAGAGAATAGGCCTGATTATAATTTCATTCTTTCTTTCTTTATGCAAATATATTTAAAATTCTTCAAGGACTAAAAAACCCGGATGATCGTCCGTCCTTTAGAACAAAAGAGACTCTTTCGAGTCAAGGTCAAATCGTGGGATTTTTTTTCATAAATATTCAATTCAGTTGTAACTTGACTAAAAACAAAACAAAAAAAAAAAAAATATATCGTTCCTTAATCCCTGACACATATGTAAGAAGAGAAGTTTAAATATCTACCCGAGTCGAAATCGAACGCCTGGTTTGAACCTTTTAGTCCTGAATTCCCTTGTTATTTGATAGGATGTTATTTATTTACAATTTTGTGAAAGCCTACTGATTCTACCAGGAGAATTAGAAGATTCAAACCAGTACTTGAACGCCTGGTTTGAACCTTTTAGTCCTCAATTCCTTTGTTATTTGATAGTATTAAAATTTGGTTAAAGCCTACTAAACCTACCAGGAGAATTTGAAGGTTCAAACCAGTACTTGAACGCCTGGCTTGAACCTTGCAGTCTTCAATTGAGGACTAGAAGGTTCAAGCCAGGCGTTCGATTTTGACTCTGGAAGTACTGGTTTGAACCTTCTAATCCTCTCGGGTAAAAATTAAAAACAGTGCGATCTCAGCGCCAAAGCTTTAATAGATGACCACCTTTCATTTTCTTTCATTCCTTGGATATTTTGATTTATTATCGATAAAAAAGAAGTAAGTTTTAAGTTTTATTTTCATTTTTTTTTCATTAATTTTCTTTATTATTATTAATTATTTTTATTTATTTAAGGGTCAACGTTATAAAAACAAGCCAAAACAAAATGATAAGGTTAGCTGTTATTTTTATTTTTATTTTTTTTTATATAGATGTAATCTTATATTCTATTTAATTTTTTCAATTATATTCATTATAAATTTTAGTTGTAAAAACACATTGGCCTGAAGAAGAAGCCACTTTAATTTTAATAAATGAATACAAGGAAAAAATTTCTATATACGCCCCTGACATTGGCCATCATGTCATTTTGAAAGGTAAGAAGACAAATTAAAAAAGATTATAAATTTATAAAATTAATTTATATATTTTTCACATTTCCAGAGAACTAAAAGAAGTTCTTACTGAAAAGAAAAATATTTTTCCACATGTGATAGCTGATGGTATAGGCCTACATATACAGTCAAGATAAAAATTAATGTGATTTATTTTAGAGATGGAAACTTATTTTTACATCCATATTTTCTTTAAAACAATTTCAGTAATGAATCTCCAGAAATATTGGAATCGACACGAAGAGCAATTGGAATTTTTAAAATTTTTTAAAGATATGTTAACTTATTCTCGAATTAAAGAAAATTGATATTTAAACAAAAAATATTATTTTATTTAAAGAATAATTTGATTTTCCTTTTATTTAAGAATTTAATTGTAGCGAAATGAAGAGCAAAACGTGAAGATCCATCAAAACATCAAAAAACAGACCATGTCGCGAAAACCACTTTTTTGGATTCAGGGGACCTCAAAACGTGAAGATCCATCAAAATCTCGACATCGAATTTTTGACATGAATCCAATACTTTCTCTCTATATATATTAACATATATAGATGTAAGAGAAAGTAAAAAATTTCGAATGTGGAGTGCCAAGTTGTATAAATTAGCAAAGAGATATGCTTGTTTTTGGCAATGAGAAAAATAACTTTTAGAGTGTTTTCTTCAAATATTTCGATGGCATTTAATAGGACTTCTTCATCAGCGGTGAAGTGCTATTTAATGACTTCGAAATATTTGAAGAAAAACACTCTAAAAGTTATTTTTCTCATTGCCAAAAAACAAGCATACCTCTTTGCTAATCTAACAAAATTATCAGAACTTTTTTGTCACTCTGTATATATGTATATAAACAAATTTTAAATGAGAATTTATAGGCCTAAACTAGGATTCCAGCATTCAATACTGCTAGTCGTAATAGTAGATCTGGTAGACTTAAACTAGTATTTTGAATACCTGGTCTGAGTCTAAACTTGTCAAAAAGGGACATAAGTAGACTTGTTAGAACCAAACCAGACTATCAAATTTCCATAGAAACCATGCTTTCAAATCCTAGTTTGATTCTGTTAAGTCTACTTAGACAACAATTAGATTCTGAGGTTTTGTAGACTCAAACCAGGCGTTCGATTTCGACTCGGGTACTTTCTATAAACAAAACTAGACGAAGTTATTGACTATTCATTTAAGGGACTTATTTGTATAACTATGAGCTGAGTGTCCCCCACCCTCCTCACCCTCCAAAGCTCATATCTTATTTAAATTCTCTCTTCAGTCATTAGTGTCAGACCTGGCACGTTGTCGTTACTCTGAAGAGTAACTTTCATGAAAAATAGTGAGATGGATTCCTATTTCCTTCCTCAGGAGGATGCATCTAAAATAGAGTTGGATAATTTTTTGCCATGAGGTAGATTTGAACTCGAGTTGTCTTTAACTCAGGATTATAAGCTTAACTGCATTATCCCCTCCTTTATCTATTAGATACCAGAAAATCTTGTTCCCGGATGCTTTTTGTTCGAATTTCTATGTGATTATTTTTAATTTAAATTTAAATCAATATGTAAATAAAAGGCCAAGCAGGTATGATTATTTCTTATTTGTATTCGAACCCACAGCGACGTTTCGGTCAACTATGCGAACATCTTCATCTTCCCCCTCAGGTTCTTTGATAGACATTTTATCACCGAATTATCAGCTATATTAATTACATTCAGCGTCCAGTCAAAGTCAATAAATAACCATAGCTGCTTGGCCTTTTATTTATCCTGCTATAAATTATTTAGAACTAGATCCTTCAAGAAGGCGATTAGCCGAGGGGATAAAGCAGTTAAGCTTATAATCCTGAGTTGAAGGCAACTCGAGTTCAAATCCACCTCATGGCAATAAATTATCCAACTCTATTTGAGATGCCTCCTCCTTCCTTAGGAAGGAAACGGGAACCCACCTCAGTATCATTCACATGAAAGTTACTTTTCAGAGTAAACACAAGGTGTATGGGCTGACACTAATGACTGAGAAGATCCTTCAAATAAAAACAATCACAGTAAATAAAATTCACTACATTAAAAAAAGAAAATAATAATAAAATTGAAAATCCGTAGGTAGTTTCGGAATCCATACGGTATAAATTACTGTAGATTATTAAATTTCACAAAATTAAATTTATTTTATTTTTATCTTCTAAAATCAGCGGTTCCGAATTATTTTGTTACATAAACCTTTGATTAGTTTTGACTATTCCTTAATCAAAATTATTATTGGAGTATTATTTTGAAATTTCTTATTTGTAGATGACGCTAGTTTATTTAGACAGAAGATTTAACATTTTGGACATCCATTGTGTGGTCTTCTTTAGGTATAAATTAAAATACCATGCAGCCTTACTTCTAGCGATCTATTGATAAATTCAGAACCAAGCTGATCCGTGGTTGATTCTGTGTTTCATTCAGATAATATTAGTATCACTAGATGTAAGATGCTTTGTGATTGTAATTGAATTTACAGCTGAAGAAGCCACGGAACGAGCGTCTGAAACGTTGTTTCTTCGATTTGTTAACAAATAAACCAAAGTTTATCTGAAATCAAGAATCTTTAACTCTCAAGATAGAAGATATTTTATGGATCGTTTGCTCAGAGCCGGCTATTATTTTTTACCGCCATATTAATTTACTTTTTCGAGGTTGGCAATCGCTTTAATAAAATCTAGGAAAGATGTTTCATTTCAAATTCATGGAAAAAAAATGATGAAATTATAAAAGCGTCCAGAGAATGTGCCTGTCTCTTATAATATCCAAAATTCAGGCTCATGTGGCCTCAGATGTCGAAAATATTAATCTATCAATGAAGAAACTCTTTTGAAGGTCATTTAAGGACCCATATTTTTATATTTCCTCAGCCAAGAAACTATGAATAGAGTTTCAAAAGAGCGAGAGAGGGAGAAAGAACTTGATCATGTTCATTGAGAAGTGGAAAGGCGATCCTGGCATGTAAGAGAGTGCAACACACGTGTGGGCGCCCAAAGAGTTTGCCCTCCCACCTATAAAATTCAGAACGTGGGCTCAAATTGCTGTTTGTCGCCTCCATGGCTGGAGTTAGGATAGAGAGTGTGTGTCTTGAATGAGGTACCTTGAGAGGTAGGTGCGTGCCTTCGAGGTCACCAGCCAGCCACTTGACAACCACAATGAAGAATTAATTAACAACTCGCGCTTAATGTATACAAATTTTATTAATATTGGAGATATTTGAAATGAATTCATATTGTATGCAAATAAAAAGGGGATCCCTATAACTTTGTGATTTATTAATTGAGGGGTTGAGAGCAAAAGTGACCCAAGTCCATTTTTTATTTTTTTGAGAAAAAATAAATCAAAGTTAAAGCCTTATATTTAATTCCTCTTAAAATATACATTGTACATCTCATCAATCATTAAGAACTTAAATTATACTTTATCTAAGTATACATTTTAAATTTTATATTCAGATTTTTGGATTTTTTTCACATAGTTTTTTTTTTTTTTTTTTGCATTAAGGAACTGCTGCACTCTGAAGGATTAGTATTAGAATTCGAACATGGTTGATTATTACACCGAATAACTAGGATAATTTACTATCCAAATAGAGAAAAATTAGAAAATGTTTATTTACTTGGTCCACTTTTGTTTTGAACCACTCAATTGTTGGAAGTTACGATTTCAGAAATATACGAGCGCTCTACTAATTACAACAATACATTTGGCTACAAAAATTATAATAGGCTATGCCAGGGACCCGTATAAGGTGTCTGGTGTCCCAAGTTCGCTTCCCGTCTCAAGCGAGGAAAATTTTTTTCATTGGATTGGCTACCAATCATTTGAAATAAATAGGGAGAAAAATAATAATATATATAAAAGGATGTGGCGTGCCAAGTAATATAAATGAGAATAGGTGTAGGCTAGGCTCTTGGCAAAGAGAAAATAACTTTTTAGAGTGTTTTCTCCGAATATTTCGAAGGCATTTAATAGCACTTCTTCATCAGCGGCTCACTCTAATGCAACATACAAGTTGAGATTTCGGAGCGAAACGTCTGAGAGGCAGATCCAGGGGCGCCGGAACGAATTTGAATCAGGGGGGCAAAAAAATTTTTTTTAGAAAATTAAAATAATTTAATATGTTCAAATGGTATAAAACAAAAACAAATCTACTTTAAAATAAATACAAATAAACTTTAAAAATCTTAAATAAAATCACAATTTTAATAAAATTAAAATTTTAAAAAATTTGCTAGTGATTTTATCAAAAATTTTTGGAAAAAAATGAATTTCTTACTCTTTTAATTTTTTTTAATTTAGAAGATTTTATTTTTCAAAAGTAAAAATATATGTAAGGGGTTGAGGTTCTTCTCTCATCAAATAAAATTCGGTTTCGTAACTTTAATGAAATTTATTAATTAACACACACAATTAAATATAAAAAGTTGTAAACTTGAATAAAGTGAATTTAAAATGAAATTATAAAAAGAGTTGGAGAAAACAAATTGAAGGTTGAAATGCAAGTGTTATCTTGAGGTGAATATAAGTGAGAATGGAATGAATTGAAAAAACGTGCGAGTACTCCAATTGGGAGTCAGAGTAAAGTCAGAGAGGTTAACACGGAGACCGCCAGTCAACAGGAGGAGCCAGTCAGCCCAATGGCGCCAATGTGTAGACGTTGTTACATATATCATTTTTAAAAATAAATGAAATAAAAGAAGAAATTTTGCCCCCCTCTGCCCCCCTAAAGGATGCCAGGGGGGCAATGACCCTTGCCCCCCCCCAGTTCCGGCGCCTATGGGCAGATCTATATATAATAACCAGCTCTCGCAAGCAATAAGGCGTCAATGACGCTGGTTATTATGTATAGGCCTGCCTCTCAGACGTTTCACTCCGAAATCTCAACTTGTAGGTGGCATTAGAGTGAGCCGCTGATGAAGAAGTGCTGTTAAATGCCTTCGAAATATTCGGAGAAAACACACTAAAAAGTTATTTTCTCTTTGCCAAGAGCCTAGCCTACACCTATTCTCAAAATAATAATATGCCCGTGCGTTTAGTATCATTATTATTATATTTTGGCATGTAAGATTAATAATAAACTCAAAAATAATAACTCTAAGTTTCAATTTTTTCATCCCAAAAAAATGTCTACAGTCGGTCTAAATCTAATATGGGGATGCCTTTATAATTTTACATACGGTTCGCGGAGTTATGATGCATTTCCAAAGTAGCCAGCAAGAGCATTTGGGTTGGCCACCCCTGAACAAGATTATTCTTTTTCCTCTATACAGCGAATTAGAAGGAAAAGTAAAAAAAAAAAAAAAAAAAAATTCCGTCTACTTATTTTTTAAATAAAAATATGAAAAATGGGGGGAAAAAAAATATAGAAAATAGAAATTAGGGGTCAAGGAAGATCTATTTGGGAAATCAAGGGATTAGCGTATCAGGAATCAATTTTGACGACAGCGTTTTCCAAACTGTGAGGCGCGGACAAAAGCCTAAGGGGAGGCGCGAATGTTAGCAACAGAGCAATTTTCTAAATGATTGTTAGTTTTTTTTTTTTTTTTTTTTTAAACATTCACGCTTTTTTCTCATTCACACAGTCTTTTCGGCAACTTAGGCCATATAAGACTTTGACGATAACAGTTATTTATGAATTTTTCTATATTAGGGGTCCAGGCTTCTTATTTAAGCCATTTGGTATCCAAATGTCTTAAATAAAATCATCGGACTGCCTGGGGTCCGAACCCGCGATGTTTGGTATACGAGGTTAGCACGCTAATTGTTAGTTTTATAAATAAGAATAAATAAATTTATGTTTTTTAGCATTAAAAATTTGTGTATTTGTATTATTTTATAAAAAGAGGGGTGGGGGGAGGCGTCATAAGATTAAATATTTTAAAGGGAGGCGTTGTAACATAAAGTTTGGAAACCACTGTTGTAGAATTTGAATATACATAAAAAAGATACGAATGAAATGAAAAGGACTACTATTCCAATTTAAACAAATACTAGATAATCTAAATGGCCTGAGATGCCGAAAAAGAACTTAAATAAAAAAAAAAAATATATATATATCACGACACAAAATATTTGGTATGACAGCAGCATATCACACAACTTTCTCTCATCTATGGTATTCGAAATTTGTGTGCTGTGCAGTCACACCTGATATTTTTTAGCATAAAAAAATAGCACTTAAATGAAAAAATAGTTGATCATTGAAATGCGAGAAAAAGCATTTTTCTGAGGTTTAAACAAGTTACAATAATATTATTCAATACTAAAAAAAAAAAAAATATTTTCATTTAAAACATACTGACTGAGGTACAGTCCGTTTCAAAATAACTAAACGCTGGGTGTTATTTTAACAAAAAATTTATTTTTTTTTTTAACCACCCACTCACTGGTCACATGACTTGTCCAAAAGATTTTTTTTTGTCTAATTAATTGGATTCGTTCAGAGATTGAGATTAAATTAAAACATTTTTGATAAATTTGATCGTTAAAACAAATTCTATTATCAAAATTGAAATTCTCTGATGAATAAAAAAGAAACAATGTCATTTATGCTTGGCTATACTCTAATTTTTTTTTTCTTCTTTATTATCAATTTTATTAATGTGTTTGACATTTCATCGGTCGACATTAAATAAAAAAAATTAATTTATATGCTATAACTGAAATAAGCTTTTTTTTTCTTCTTTTAATATTAAACAAGATAAATGACAAAATAATTTAATTATTATTCAACTTGTTAAGTAATATATAATTTTTTTTTTTTTTTAATAAAATAGAGTAATGAAATTTGTAAATCTAAACGGGTGAATATGAATTGTGTTGACTACCACATCTTTCGATTTGCGAAACGTTCCTTTTTAGTTGTTTATTCGACTGGATTAATAACTCATCAAGTGTCAAAAAATTTAGTAAATAATAATAAATGTAAAAAATTTTTTGTGATTTTACAATTGTTTAAGAAGCAAATTACATAAACAAAAAATCTGGTGTGACAACCAGAGCTGGGGTACTCAGTACTTTTAGTACTTAAAAAACTACTCAGTAAATTTAAATACTTCCAGTACTTTACTTAAACTACTTTTAAATTTGATCTACTGGTACCAGTACTTTTTAAAAGAAATATTGGTATTTGAGATTTACAGTACTTTTTCGAAAAAATACTAGTGCTGGTTTTCAAAAAAACTACTTAGTATTTTAGAAAGTACTTAAAGTACTTATATTACTTTCAGTACAAGTACTTTTTATTTCCAGTACTGGTACTGGATTTCAAAAAACAAAACAAAACTACTTAGTATTTTAAAATATACTTAAAATACTTAAATTACTTCGAGTACAAGTACTTTTGATTTCCAGTACTTAGAATCTTCCTAAATATTTAATCTCTATAGTAAAATTTGGGCGATCGTTAAAGTTAATTGAGATTTAATCTTATAAATTTCTATGAAGAATTTTTTTTAAACGAATTTTATAACAAATGAGTTCAACAATATTTATCAATTTTTATAATTAACTCAGAATCCATTTAATTATTTTTTAGGAATAAAGTGAATTCGTGTCAAAAATTCGTTTTGTTTAGAGATTTTAATGGATATACACGTTTTGAGGTCCCCTGAATCCAAAAAAGTGGTTTTCGCCATCGACAGCGAAATTTTGACATGAATCCAATACTTTCTCTCTCTATATATAACATATATATAGAGGTAAGAGAAAGTAAAAAAATATTATTAGATAAAGGAATATTTCCAAAGAATGTATACCAGGATAGATAGATAATTTCTAATTTATTTTTAAAAAAATACGAATAATCGTAGCTATATGGGTAGAGTAACAAAGTTAAAGCCCCTATTATTTCAATGTTTAAAACAATTTTTTCTTTTATCTTAAAAACAATGAAATATTCACGCATCACTGTATCTACATTCCCTGATTACTAATTCAATTAACAATTAAATTTTTCAAAAGCAAAAGACATTTAAAAATTAAAACCAACACTCTCAAAGTGCTTACAACTAGATATCGAAAGAATAAATCACTAAAAAAAAAATATATAAAACAGAGCCACTTTGGACGCTATCGTGTTAAAAGCCCTTTAAATTTAAACCCAAGTTCAATTAATTCACTTTTTCGGTTACTTAACAAATTAAACCAATTAAATAGATCAAGCTCTTTGAGGCTATAAAACAATTAAATAAGTAATAAAAAAAAATATTTGTGATTAACATCAAAAGTGATTTGAAGATTGCAAAAACAAGTACGTGTTCTCAGTTAAACTGCGGTTTATGACCTTCGCCTTTATGCTCCGATTTTTTGATAATTAAAATACTTATCTATCTTATTAAGGGATATATGCCGTGCATACCCTTACTTAACTAACATTAGGTTTATTAATCTTAAGGGAGGTAGATCGGCAGCCAAGAGAATAAAAAACTATTTTAATTTCTTTTGGTCGACGTTTCGGACGCCAATCGCGTCCTTCTTCGGGATAAAAAACGCACTATTGACAAGGGCATCTTTTTGTGTACGAGAAGAGCTCTCTGTGCGTTATTTTTTCCAATTAATTGAAACAATGAATATTGTTCAAATATTTTATATATTCCACAACAAAATCCATGTGTGTTTTTTGTCCCGAAGAAGGACCCGATTGGCATCCGAAACGTCGACTAAAAGAAATTAAAATAGTTTTTTATTCACCTGGCTGCCGATCTACCTTCCTTAAGATTAATAAATAACAGCCATTTAAATTTTATAGAATTAGCACTAGGTTTAGTTTAAAAAAAGAGATTTATTTGGTTAATGTACATTTCGATGTTAAAATATTCATCATCAGAACCATATTACAAGCTAGACTTGTAATAAGGTTGTGATGATGAATATTTTAACGTAAACCAAATAAAACTACTTTCTACTTTCTCTTACCTCTATATATGTTGATATATAGAGAGAGAAAGTATTGGATTCATGTCAAAAATTCGATGTCGAGATTTTGATGGAAATACACGTTTTGAGATCCCCTGAATCCACGAAATGGTCTGTCTGTGAACAAAATATCTCAAAAACGAAAAGAGTTAGGAATCAAAATCTTATATTTAAGTGGTACAGTGAGCGCCATAATTAAGTCCCCACCTGATAGCTTTAGCCTTAAGTATATGGTATAGTATATGGTGTAAAGTGAAATAATTTTAATGACCGAAAAGGTAAAACGTGAAATCTGGTACAGATGATTTTATTTTACTTTTTCAAATTTAAAATTATTTTAACATTTACCATATTCCAAACCATATACTTAAGGCTAAAGCTATCAGGTTGGGACTTAATTGTGGCGCTCACTATACCCTCCTGGGACATAACACGAAGCCAAAAAATACTAGTCCTTTACTTTTTTTTCGATTTTCTTAAAATTTAGAAATCAAAATTCATAAATCATTTATTTTTTAGATGCTCTTTAAAATATATATTCTCATTTTGCCCTTTAAATCTTATGAAGACCACTTTACTCTTGTACTTCATAGGAAAGATAGGAGAAATGGTTGCCATGGTAACAAAATATAAATATTTTCCCATGTTTATAAATTTTATTACATTTTAATCGGTGGAAACTAAATATATGTCGACACAAAAAATCTGGCATGACAAGCACAGAACACAACTTTCGATTACCAAAGGTAAGAGAAAGTTGTGTGCTGTGCGACCAGTCACACCAGATTTTTTAAACTAAATTTAGTGTTTACTTTTAACATTTTATTTTAATTTTTTAGACATACACTATACTAAAAATGAAAATTGCACTCTAACTAGACAAAATCTAAGAACAAATAATCTTTTGTCCTTGAAATTTTTTTTAATCCCCTCTTCTCCCTTTTCCTTCTTTTTTTTTAAGTAGAAACGATAAAAAATGAGATCCATTTTGTTGCATTGAAGAAGAGAGGGGAAGGGATTTGTTTCTGGCACAACGAGGGTGAAAATAAAAAATGAAAAATATCCGAACGAACGATCCCTCACACACACACAGGGTGTAAATCAAAAGCCATTCTTTGTCAAGGGACCAATCAAAAGGAGGAGACGAATTTGAAATACAAAAGAGCCCTTTGATATGATAGGGAAATACCTTTTCGCGACGGGGCCGGGAGAAAAAAAAAAACGTAAGAATTTAATTTAAAAAAATGAACTGGTTATTAATTGAATATTGCGTTGTCGTTAATCTGGTGTGTTTGTGTGTGGGAGGAATGACTAACGGTAGCCCCTCTCCTCGTGGGCAAGCAGGTTCCTCTCACCTGGCTCTCTTTTTGCGCCCACACCGATCTCTTTGTGTTATTTAACTTCAACTTGTCTCTGCGCATGAAATATATAGTATAACATCAAACAAAATGATATAAGAACTTGATGAACAAAAAAACAGATTCCAGATTAATCAGTAGATATTTTTTGTGAATTTATTCGACGAATTGAAGAGCTATTTTATAAAAGAAGGACGAAATGAAACTTCAAGTTGGCCAATAAATTTACAAAAATTAATGTCAAAAATACCTAGTATTTAACCATTATTGTTTTTTTTTTTCATCGAGGCAAAATAATATACTGTACAGTGAGGGACAATATTAAGTCCCACCCATGCGTTTTCTACTTGTGATTATTTCATTGTTTAAAAAAAAAAATATATTTATTTTTAATGGAAACTTTCATGGATCAATCCTAGAAAATTTTCAATAAAGATTTTCATTTTCTTTTATAAAAATAATGAAATAATCACTAGTAGAAAACGCATAGGTGGGACTTAATATTGTCCCTCCCTGTACAGTGGGCGCCAAAATTAAGTCGCTAGGAGCTAGAGCCATGAGTTAGGCCTTTAAACGATACACAAATATAATTGTGGCACATTTATTTACTCATTTAATATGCAAAGAAGGTAGGACGTATAGATAAGATTTGGACAATATTAAGGGGCAAAATAGACAAAAATATGGCAAACTGGGCAAGACAGATCACGAGGCAAAGTAAAGAAGAGAGAAGATAAAGAAGGGAGAAGAAGAGGAAGAAAGAAGAAAATGAAATATTGTTTAAAATAAATAAGTAAATAAATTGAAATTGCAAAAATGTCAATATATGATGTAATAGATTAACACATGTATATGTATTATGTATACCTCAAACGCCTCAAAAAGAGGTAAGGGAAAAAATGGAATAAATAAATAAAAATGCAAATAATTAAAAAAAAACAAAATTCATTGGACTGCCTTGGGTTTGAACCCACTTCTCTTGGCTTTTAGATTATCATTTTGCATTTATCAATATGATTCTTCTTTCTTTGCCTGATTATTCGAGCAGTGCGGGGTCGGCGGAATTTGGCTTTCATGAGTTTTTGCGACAGGGAATGAATAAAACAGGCCGGCCCGTCGCCTGTTGAAAATATAGAAAGGAAGAGACTGATATGCAAAGAACAGATGTAATGCCAGTCCCAGCTAGGGCAGCTCGTGGTCGCTATCCACGTGCCCACAAGATGTGGGTCCCTGAGCTAAACAAAGAATACTCAAAAAATCAAAGTTAGCAAGCATCTCGGTTTTATTTCCCAACAAGGGCGGATACAGGGGGGTAAAGGGGGTAATTACCCCCCCCCCCGAGATTTGAAAAAAATACCTTTTTTTTCAAAAAAAAAAATTTATTTTTAATGTAAAATTTTAAAAATTAATACTTAAAAATTTGATTTGTATTTATATTCTGGCCAACTAGTACAGAATGCGCCTTTAAATTACTGAAACTAAGAAAAAATAGTGTGCTGTGCGACGAGCCACACCAAATTACCCCACCCCGAGAAACACCTCTGGATCCGCCCTTGTTTCCCATACGGTGATTTTTCAGTCTTGGGTCAGGCGATTTTCAGTGTTGTCAATAATGTTGGTACACTATCAAGGATCTCTGATTGAGTGAGTCTAGACAATGGGATTTGATTAAGGGAGAGAAAAAGACACTGGCGCATTCAAATTTATTAATAAATAACTTTTATATTAATTGTGATGATACATTTAGTTCCCATTCAGAAGATGCCATGACCGACCGAAACGTTTGTTAAAATCTAATGAAAAGAAAAATAAACCACCTTCTCTTAATAAACTTATCATGACATCTAATATCTGCTGAATTGGGGTGGTCGAGTGAACGTGATTTAGTGCAAGGGAAGCAGGAAGTGACTATCGAGTACTATATGGCCTTTTGTTTTGATCCACCAGGAAATTTATAATCACCAAAAAACTTTGATGAGGAGCTATTTTTTGCAAATATACAATATATAAAAATGAAATGGTAAATCTCTTCTAATTTAACTTTTGACGCGCCCTCGGGGCTTGGTGTAGAGGTTAGCATGCTAACCTCGTATACCAAACGTCGCGGGTTCGGACCCCAGGCAGTCCGATGATTTTATTTAAGCCAATTGGATACCAAATGGCTTAAATAAGAATGCCTGGACCCCAATTAGATGTATTAAACATACGAGTATCGTTTAAAGTCCTAAATGGCCTAAGTTGCCGAAAAGGCTGTGTGAATGTGAATGTGAATGAAAAAAAGTGTTTAAAAAAAAATGAAATTTAAAAGACTGTAGACAACAAACGGTGAAGAAAAGAAAAAAAGAAAATGGAGTTTTTTCAACCCAATTTTATTTATTGCAGACACAAGCGAGGTTTCGATATCATCTTCAGGCTTATTATTCCAATCCAAGGGCGGATACAAGGGAGAGGGGTAAAGGGGGTAATTACACAGCACACTATTTTTCTTAATTTCGGTAATTTAAAGGCGCATTCTGTACTTGTTTGCCAGAATATAAATATAAATCAAATTTTTAAAATCTTACATTAAAAATATTTCAAAAAAATTTATTTTTAATGTAGATTTTAAAAATAAATACTTAAAAATTTGATTTGTATTTATATTCTGGCAAACAAGTACAGAATGGGCCTTTAAATTACCGAAATTAAGAAAAAATAGTGTGCTGTGCGACGAGTCACACCAGATTACCCCTCCCCCACTGGATCCGCCCTTGTTCCAATCATCATCATATTGCATAATGCATGAGAGAAAAATTAGCTATGATTAAAGTGAAATTTGATGTTAGAGAAATGAAAATTTTATTACATTATTACTACTAAAGACAACCTTTAGACCATTACGTAATTAAGTATTCAATATATAAATATTGATATATAATCTATCAAAAAATATTAATTAAATAAACGGTAGGGGTGGTTATATAACCAACCAAAAAAATCAATAAATAAATTAATTACAAAATAAATAAATAAATTTCCATTTTATTTTTTCTTTCTTTATGTAATCTCACAAGAGGGTTTATCCTTTAGACAGACAGACGGACAGACAAGCCGTTTATAATAATTCAATTATTTTTATCTTATTGTTAACAATTGAATTGGCATTTTATTATTCGTTTCTTATCAGACAGGAGGCTGCTATATTTTATTAAATAGGCGATGATGATTTAATGTTCATGGGGAGATGGGGGGGGGGGGAGATTTATAGCCATACAATTTTTATTTTTCAATTCTTGGTTGCTTTAAAGTTATCGATCGCCATGTTATGGAATGAATGAAATAATGAATAAAAAAAAATAAGATCTCTGCGATAACTTGTTAACTTAAAACGGGATTTCCGTTGAGTAAGAATTAAATCGAGACAGCCCGTCTGCTTTATTTTTAATGAACGAGAAAATCAAGCAGGTGGCATCTCACAAGAGACTTTGCGCGCTTACGTCATACAGAGCGAAGGTCTCTCTATACGTCCTTCATGATGCTTTTTTTACAAGTTTATTTTTTTACTCACAAAGTGGACAAAAGAATTCAGTAGAATCGAAAGATGCTCACCTGTAACAAAAGAAAAAAAGGTAAAATTAATAGACTATAAAAAAAAATTATATTTGGACGATGTTATGGATGAAGGAACCAAGTGCCATTAAGCTAATTCTGTGATAAGGGGCACAAGTGTAAACAAGTAACCAATGACTTTTTTTCTTGTTTTATACAAAAAAAAAAGTGCACAGAGTGGATTTAAATAGAGAGATAGATCTTCTTTTTCCCTACAAGATGGCGGTTTTATCTCAATTTTGACAATAATGGCGTTTCGGTTCCTTTATGCATAACATCGTCCATTTATTGTTTTTGATTCGTGCTTGGATGCATATGAATAAAATTTCGTTCTTTTATTTTTATTTTTTGACCAGGAAAGTAAAGTCAAGGATCAGAATGTCTTCCCGTTGAGAAGAGATTTATTCTTTCAATGAATTTTATTCATTTTCATTCATACATTGAATCAAATAAAATATAAATAAGAAATTATATATAATATTTAAGATGATTATTATATATATCGCGTAGATAAGCCGCGAAACGGAAATTTATATAATTAGATATTACTTCATGTACCCGAAAAAAGATGTAAGGGACTCCCGGCGGCAACCCCTTGGATCTTTTTTCGGGTACATTTATTTATTTATTTATTTATTTCCAAGAAAAATAGGCTATCCAACAGGAGTAAACTCCCAATTAGTGGATAGCACTACAAATATATATTTTAATTAATAATAAGAGTAGTTAAGAAATATAACATAATTGAGTCTCATTGCTCATACAAAAATAAAAAGAAAAAATATACATAGAAGTAATATCTAATTATACAAATAAAATATATTTTATTCAATAATAAATATATTTCTTTTGGTTTTCTATAGTCATTTGTATGTTACAAATGGCAAAGACCGCCTTCGGCTGCGCCCCCTGGACCCCCTTGCTCGCCATAGGCTCGGAGTTCCTTCACTATATGTTTTTTTAAAGGGTTCGCTATTTAAGATATGAATTATTCTTTATTTTCTAAAAGTTCATTTTGTTATAGTTAATTCGCACAGCACTATCTCAACAGATTACAAATATCTTTAGATAATCATCCCTAGTGCTGATTACTCGGGAAATATTCAGATCATCAGCCTTAGAGTAAGATTTTAATGCCAAAATGAGAGTATACATTTTAAAGAGCATCTAAAAAAAATGAAAATTTTAAATTTTGAGAAAATCAAAAAAAAAAAGTGCATTAGTAAAGTGCTAGTACTTTTTAGCCGATTTTATTTAAAAGCTTATTTTCACCCCTCAGTGGAGTGCCTAATTTAAATATAAAATTTCAACCTCCTAGCTCAATTCCTTCAAGCTTAAAATTGAACACAGACCATTTTGCAAAAACCACTTTTTTCGATTCGGGGGACCTCAAAACGTGTATATCCATCAAAATCTCAACATCGAATTTTTGACATGAATCCAATATTTTCTCTCTATATATATTAACATATATAAGAGGTAAGAGAAAGTAATAAAATTCAATTTCTATGATTTATCATCTCACATTTACAATTGTTTTATAATTGTTAAATGATTCTTTTTTTTTTTCCTCTTTAAAATTTTCCTCCTCCATGAAGGCAGAAGGATCTTTATGTAGCCGAGCGACAGACCGACGACGACGACGACGACGCCCTTCTTCAAACCTCTCCATTAAACACTTAAATCGAATTTTCCCAAGTCATCGTCTCCCTCTATCTCTCTCTTTCACTTTCATTCAACGATTAAAATAGCTTTTAAGATTTTAAGCAATTTACACAAATCGAATTGAAATTTTAAATAAAAGGGTTTTCTTTTTTTCTTTTTTTTTTTTAATAAAAAAATATATTCATTTAAATGCAATTTCGTTTTTTGAAGAAATCAGGCCATCCTTCCGAGACCCACCAACTCTCCCACAAATTCTCAAACGCCCTAACAAAGAAATAGTCCTCTCTCTCTACAGATTTCTGAAAAAGTCAAACATAATTATATAGCACCCTATTTTATTGTTTTATTGTTTTTGATTCTGCTTTAGTTTTGTATCTTTATTACCTTATTTTTTGTTTCCAGGTAGTATTGTATTATTATTGTGTTGATTTTGTTTTATTGTTTTATGTATAATTATTGCTGTTTTGGTTTTGCTTTATTATTGTATTATTATTGTTTTGGTTTTGCTTTATTATTGTATTATTATTGTTTTGAATTTGTGTTATTATTGTATTGTTATTGGTTTGACTTTGTGTTATTATTGTATTGTTATTTTTTTTAATTTTTGTACTATTATTGTATTTTTATTGTTTTGGTTTTGTTTTGATATTTTATAATTTTATATGTATTTATTGTATTGTGGGGGATGGCCGAGTAGCCCTACTACCCTAAATAAAAATTAAAAAAAAAAAAAAATGCAATTTCAAAAATTAGATCTATTCAAAAATGTGAATATTTTTTTTCGTTCCTTTTGTACCGGGTGCCCAGGGGCGGATTAAAGGGGAGGGGGGGGTACGTGTTGTACGACTAGTCACATCAGATTTTTTAAATCAAAAGCGGAAATAAAATCAATTGACAAATAACAAACACTCAATTTTTATTCAAAATTCTGAGGTCAAAATTTCATATTTGGGGAAAAAAATCAATAATATGTAAGTCTAGATCAAGATATTTACTTTAGTTTAATAAAAACATTTTGTGTTGTTTTAGGATCGATAAAACGTTTAATTATCGTGTCAATTCTATTAAGTAGGCGCGCTACGATCTTTTCACGGATAAGAAGAGAAAAGAATATTCCTTCCCACGCACCAGGTGCGTTCAAATATCATTTATCAAAGAAAGGATCGGAGAGGACGTTACCTGAATGCACAAAAAGACTCTTTGCAAGAACTTTTTTTTTTTTTTAACGCGTTTAAAGAAAAAGAGAGGAAGGAAGTATTCTAATTAGAAAAAACTCTCTACTGCCCTTTTTTTCGTTCTTCTTTTTCTTTTTAGCCGATTTATCGTGTTCCTATCATAAGATAAAATTTATAGGCTTTGTTTTAAAGGGTTTTTATCTTTCATAAATTTATCTTAAATGAAAGGAAACTGATATTGAAAATAAATTATCTCCCCAACTCTTTCGTTCTTTTACAATAAATAATAATTTTTGCAATTCTTATCATTATTTTCATAAATTTCTCAGCAGCCGATAGGTAATCATTTTTTATTTCTAGCCCAAAAAGGATTATCATTATCAGTGAATTTACTGAGATTCTATAAATAAATAAACCAGCGAAGATTTAAATAATAAATCAACTCTTTTTAGATCAAAATTTGAATACGAGGATCGCTTTAAGGGGGCGAAGGTGTTACGCATGTTTTTCCCGATAAGATGGCGTAGTGTGTCATAAAAAGTATGCCCAAAATATCAAGTAATTCAAAAATTTGCCAAGAGATGTCAGAATGGTAGTTAATAATATTTAATGCATTTGGTTGATTTTCATTGATCTTTTAACAATAAATACTTTATAAATGTTATTATATATTATGTATCTTTTATAAACGCATAAAAATATATAAATAGAGGCCAGATATACGCTATTTGGTGATCAGCTGTTAGACTAGCCTGCCATCTATTGCAAGAATGCTGAACTAATTTGACAGTTGGTTTTTAAATAAATCATCTAAGCTTATTTTAAAAATTTCTTAATTAATATGTGATTAATAATAACAATAAATTCATTTTTAAATTTAAAGAAAATTAAAGATTATTGGGACAGATTGTTTTTTTGTATTTGCTTGATAACAAAAAAATTAATTACGATAATTTTTTAATAAGTCATTAAACAAATTATAGCTCGATGTCCCAATAATCTCTTATGAATTTAATTCATTAAAAAAAAAACCGCATTGAAAAATTCCTTATAATGTCTAGTTTTTTTTTAAAGTACGTTTAGACGTCGTTCCTGAACCCCCTTAAAAGACTAGCAGCAGTTTTTTCGGGATTTCTACTCTCCCCCAAAGATTAGAGAAATGTACTTTTTCTTCTTCGAGTGGAGACAAATTTGCCTAATTTGCCGAAAAGACTGTGTGTATGTGTGTGAGAATGAGAGTGTGAATGGAAAAAGTGTGAGTGAGAAAAAAAAATGAATATTTCAATCAATTGATTTTATTCTATGCATATTTTGAATAATAAAAATAATAACCCTTATAAAAAAAGTCTATTATCTTAACTATTCAGGCTTGAAATTTAATCACTTTGTTACTTTGTTATTGTTGTTGTTGTTGTTGTCCATATGATTATCCAAGCGTAGCATCACTTTTATTCAATAACAACACCTAAATTAAATCATTAACAGGTTAATTTTCTCTCTCTAATTTAATCTTTCTTTTCTGTTGTTGTTGTTATTGTGAGTGGTTTATTATATTAAATATTTAAACTTAAAGAAACGCCAGAATATGAAAGGTCAGATAAAAATTTATCTGAATAATAATATCATTTTCCATGAAATATCTATCTAATCAAAAAAAAGAGCAAATATTAGCAAAACATTTTTGAAAATACATTTTTATATTAATAAAATAGTGAGTTAAAATTAAACTCTATTTGTATAAAAATAAATCTCTTATCTATTATTATTATGGTATAGGGTGCTACGACAGTTTCGTGCCTCTTTTCTATTAAATCAGTCAAAGTCTTGAGAGACGAAAATTTATCTAAATGGTCTCACTTGTCAGTAGTCGAAAAGGGTTTAAAAAAAATTGTTTTGTTTAAATTGAAATCAATGATACTGACTCAGTAGCTCACGACTTGTGATGGTGACCACGAATTACCCGAACTTACGTTTTTTTTTTTTTCTTTCTTTTTCTCATACACTGTATTTGAATTTTATATAAAAATCCAATAGGAGTCTAAAAAATTTTTTTTTACCCTTTTCGACTACGGGGGTTGAATTTATTATAGAGGTTTTTTAAATACAAAGTATAAATGACTTTCCACACGCTTTGGTATCCAAATGGCTTAAATAAAATCATCGGACTGCCTGGGATCCGAACCCGCGACCCTCTATATACAACGTTAGCACGCTAACCACCACACCAAGCCCGAGGGCCACAATAGTATAATTATTATTTATCTTTAAAAAATGACAGAAACGTGCATTTTAAAAAATTATCCTAGTTTTTAATGATTTATCAAATGATGCAAAAATATATGGGATGCTCCATAGAAAATAAGCAAGTTGATGGCGATTGCGGCAAAACAATGTTCCAAAGTTGTTAATAATAAAAGAGCAAAGAATATTACATTCTTTCCTTTTTATGAACGAGTTCTGTGAGACACGCTGCATATAGAAACCCGAATCTCGTCAATTAACATTCATACATTCACTAAATGTATGTCTCTTAGCTCTGACTGTATTTCCATTTCTAGAATAAAATAATCAGCAAATAGAGATAGAGAGACAGACCCGGAACAAACAAAGGTCGATCAGTCTTTGACAGGAAATCACATCTATCAGGTGCAATGACCTTTCAAAAACAAAAAACAAAAATTACTCCTCAGACATTTATTAGTCATTCTAAGTTAGCTACTAAATAGGGAAAATGAAAGAAGAGAGGGGAGTTTTGTTTTTGACAGAGAATTAATTCTCTTTGGGAAATATGTATATTATTTTAGAGATATTACTTTTATCTCAATTTCGAAATAAAAAAAAAAGAAATGATATTTGTATATGAGAGAGGGAATTTCCAATTTTCCAATGTTTTTTTTTAGCATAGCAAACTAACAGGAGAATGGTATTTTTTCGAATATTATATTATTTTCTTCTGCCATTATATAATAGCAAGTGTATCAAGAAAAATTTAAACCAGGTCTTGCTGGTATTGGATTTTTATGTAAAATTTAAATATATTAAACTCTAGGCTATTGGTTTCCAAACTTAATCCTCCCTCACCCCTCAATTTTATAAAATAATACATTGAAAACTTTGGTTCCGCGCAGAAAAATCTTTGATTTCAGGCCCCCGAAATATACGCCCCTGCTTCAAAGAGTATAGGTCTATTTATTTATTTTTTTTTTTTTTTAAGGCTGAAGATGGCAGGGTTAATCCCAGCCGAAACGTTCCAATAAAGAGTGTTTATTACTAAATAGAAGATCAATTAATTGGCTGCATCCTCTTTCCTAATCAACATATCATCTACAGCCACGTTCTACTATTTATACATCCTACCTAAGACAGGTTACAATGAGTTTTGATTGTTGTTCTCTCATAAAAAATCTTGCTCATTTCATTAGCTATCCAAAAAGGTACAATAGTTAATATTTTTATGAGAGAACCACAATCAAACCTGTCTTAGGTAGGATGTATTCATTACAAAAATCGAATAAATTTGGAAATTTGAAATAAAAGAAGTAAATTGATTAAGTAATATCTTTATTTTTTTCAGGTTCACTTCACTTTGTCATGCAGAAAACATTGTTTTTAATAATGTTATTAACACAAAATATTAACTATTGTACCTTTTTGGATAGCTAATGAAACAAGCAAGTTTTTTTAGTAGTTTGTACATTTGGTGTCATAGACTTTTTTTTTGACTGGATGACTCGAAATAAAAATTAACGTAAAATAATTAAATAAATTCAAATTCGTTATTGGCCGTAGTAATCAAATTCTCAATGATTTGGAATATTTTATTACTTATTAAGAGTTATTACTAACTCACTTACTAATAAAAAAATACATAGCTAACATTGAATCAACCGTTTTTACTTAAAACTCGTCGTTAGCGTCAAAAATGGGATATTTCTAAAAAAATGATTTTTCTTGAATATCTCGAATAGAAAGAACTTTAGAGGATCAATTTTGAACTAGCCTAGTATTGCCATCTAGCCACATGTCAGACAGCTAAAAACTTATTTATTTATTTATTTATTTATTTATTTATTTAATAACAATAATTTTCGCCCAACAGAGAATTCCATTAGAGGGGAAAATACATAAATAATACAACTTAATTGAAAGAAGTAACAACAAGTATACAGATGTACAAAAGAGAACAAAGTGCATCAGACAACAAGATAAAACTGAACATTTATGAGGAGGCCTCCCTTCGAGTATATTCAGATATCATTCTGAATATGGGAGACCTCTCCATTATTCGTGTTCTGGCCCTCCCGACATGAAAAAGGGAACCAAATCTCAAAGTAAAAGCCGGAACCCTGAAGCCAATTCTGGCCAATAAATCAGGGGTGTCCCAACAATCGCCCAGAAGACAATAGAGATTCTTCAGGGAATCATCCCTTCTCCTGTCTGAAAGGCTTTTCATATCAAACATGACAAGCAGTTCAGGATAGCCCACGGGAACCGCATTGATTCCCACTTCTCTGTAGAAGAGAAATTTGAGAAATTTTCTCTGGACACCCTCCACCATGTTTATCTGAACGCTGGTGTAAGGGGACCAGATCAAAGGGACATATTCCAATATAGATCTCACAAGGGAGAAATAAAGAGTTTTTAACGTGGAAATGTTATTGAAACCCCTCGTATTTCTTTTAACAAAGCCTAGCATCTTGTAGGCTCTGTTAACAATACCATTTATATGTAAGTCAAAAGTTAACTGTGAATCCAAAACAACTCCCAAATCTTTAACTACAACATCACGATTTAAAACCCGACTGTCAATAATATAGTTACAGATTATGTTGTTTTTCTTTTTTGTGAAACTGATTACTTGACATTTATCAAAATTGATAGACATATCATTCAATTTGCACCAATCATATATATTCTCCAAGGAATGCTGGAGGTTGAGGCAGTCAGATTCGTGAGTTATTTTGGAAAATATCTTGATGTCATCTGCATAGAGTAGGCAATTACAATTTTCCAATACATGAACAATATCATTTAAAAAAATTACAAATAAAAGAGGTCCCAAGTTAGAGCCCTGGGGCACTCCAGAACAGGCAATAAATTCATCAGAAATTTGATTCTTATATAACACATATTGTTTCCTATTGTACAGATATGAATATAATAAGTCGCATAGGGAGTTTGAGATGCCATATTGCCTTAGTTTGGATATTAGGATACAATGATTAACACAATCAAAAGCCTTTGAGAAATCTAAATATATAGAATCGACCTGTTGTTTGTTATCCAAACAAGTAGATATATACTCCGTAAAAGTACATAAATTTGTCAATACAGAACGCCTGGGAATGAAGCCATGTTGGTGCACAGAGATATATTTTGTAATATAATATATTAAATATTTATATATTATACTCTCAAATATTTTAGTGAAGGGAGACAAAAGAGCAATGGGCCTGTAATTAGACATCAGTCTCTTATCCCCCTTTTTAAAGACAGGTATTATATTGGTGAGTTTCCAGGTCTCAGGGAACTGTTTCAACTTGAGAGACAAATTTAGTAAATAATGTAATGGATTTAATAAAATCTCTGAACATCCTCTGACAATGAAGGGGGGAATGCCATCTGGACCAAGACATTTTTTAGGCTTCAAGCTATTAATTGCCAATTTGATGTCATTTAAAGAGATTTCATTAATATTTAAAGCCTCATTACAAGCGCTCTGGAATGATGTATACACAGTAGTAGGGACATTACTTTTCCTATATACAGAAGCAAAAACTTTAGCAAAGGCGTCACAGATTAATTTAGGGTCGTTAATATTAACATTATTACAAACAAAATAATCAGTATCATTCCGACAAGTTTTTTTATTATTAATAAAATTCCAAAATAATTTTGAGTTACAATTTATGTTATGTTCCATTTTGAAGAGGTAGTTTTTATATAAGAGTTTATTTTCCTTATTGATTTCACGCCTAATTTTTACAAAAAGTTCATAGTACTTGACATAACCTCGCTTTTTAAATTTTGCATGATATTTATTTTTTAGTTTTATTTTCCTAATTAATCTGTGACTATACCAGGGCGGATAAGACGACTTTACAATAGTTTTAAGTGGAATACAGATTGACAATGCAGCATTCAGTTTATCATAAAATAGTCCCACAGCCCTGTCAATATCAGATTCACCATACAAAATGGACCAGTCTGTTTGAGCAAGAAGGGTATATAATAATGTGTAATCTCCTCTTTTAAAGTCAAAGTTACGATAAGTTGAAGTTTGAAAGTTTTTATCTTTAGTGGAATTATAATTAATTTTCATAGAGATATTAAGCGGAGGATGGTATAGATCAACTCTAGTAAGATGTGAAAGAGCATCATCTACCTGCAATTCACAACAGTTAGTAAGAACTAAATCTAAAGTCTTGCCATTTTTATTCAGAATAATATTTTTGGAAAAAAGTCCATTAAACTCAACAAATTGCTTAAGACTCAAACAAGCTTGATTAGTTGTCACAATATTTAAATGTCCATATATATCTAGATTAAAATCACCAATGATGACAATTTTGGAGTCTTCTTCAAAGTTGTATTTTTCAAAGTTGCTGAAGTATTCATTGTACTCTTCAATAGGTGTATTAGGACGAAAATACAAAGTAGATATATATATTGGAGGAGTCTTCAGATTTTTCAATTTTATCCAGGCTGAATTTTTGCACTCCAGGTCACAAATTCGTTCACTGAGATAATGCAGTTTATCGTTGTTAATTGCTATCAATACACCTCCCCCTCTATCCATATGAGTGAGATGGTAATCACGATCTTTTCGAAAGACGGTATAATTAGAAGGGAAAATTTCCGCATTATTAAAGTTTTCATTTAGCCAAGTCTCAGTTAAACAAATTATTAGAGGGGCATCCACAGTACATTGAAGTAAGAATTCTTCACATTTTGTTCTGAGACCACGAACATTCTGATAATAAATATTAATATGTGTTCCTAGTTTTTTGTACTTTTGGGAGTAAGGGCATGTAGTTTTCCAAAATAAGGTTTTACAAGGACACCTTCGGGCCACATATCTTCGTGGTTCACCAGTTTAAATTCATCAGCCTCGATCAATACATGAAAAGACGAGTATGTATCAAATTTGGTTTTTAGCCTGGTGCATTTCACGAAAGTAAGCTTGAGTTCCTTCGAGAGAAAGTTTTCAATTTGATCTGGAGTAGTATCAGGGTCAAGTCTTGTAACGAATAGCTCCTTCTTTTGGGATTTTCTCTTCGCCACTCTCAGAGCATCCGTTCTTTTGCATCCCTGTATAGGTGGAATCTGTTGAGGACGTCTTCTCCTGCTTTTCACAATCTCAAACCCATCATCATCCATAAGATCTTTATTTGCGTTATCAGGAGCAGCAGATAAATTAGAAGCTCCATTGATATCAGGAAGGTGTAAGGATTCATTACCATCAGAATAGGATTGAGAGGCACCACCAGATGAAGAGGGAACAGGCACCAGGGTCGTTTCAGAAGATGTTTTATGTGGCAAACCAACGATATTCGGTTTCAAGGGGTTTTTTACTTTAGCCCGGACATTCCCACTAGCAAAAGGAACCAAATTCACAGCAAGTAGCTGTCTCATCTGATTTATTTCCATCTTCATTTCTTGATTCTCAGATCTAAGAAGTTTGATCTCATTAGACATGGATTTAACCATTTTAAAGATCTCCAAAACATATTCATCTCGACTTTGATTCTCAGCGAGATTATCTTCACTAGATATTAACCTCACATCATCAGCCCGCAGAGACATACTACAGTCTAAGGATCTGCACTGTGTACAAACGATATCTAATTTGTATTTGGATTCGTCGTTGTTCACTACATCTATTCCCTTATCGAGAATGAAGGATCCATTA
>JAKCPI010011865.1:0-20425 GCA_023213315.1 Euborellia annulipes | reverse complement strand
TAACCTATAGATATGTATATAAAAGAGAGAGATAATCTACGATTGACTAAGAGATGATCTCTGTTGGGTCAATAATTATCTAATTAAAAAGATTACTAATTAATAATTATAATCAGTACATTTGAATAAGAATGTATTGTATAACTCTTTTTTACCATCTTGAATTTTAATTAATCTGATAAAAAAAATATCAAGTTTTTATAGTATAAAATTTTTTACAAGATTTTTTAAAAATGTTTGTCTTAAGAATTCAAACTGCTAGTCCATGCTTATCATATTTTCATTTAATATTAAAATATTAAACGGATTAAATCTTAAGGTCCCGGATGTGGATTGACTAAAATCTTAACCACAAGGGTCGTCTCGCCTTTTCGGAAGGGACATTAAAAAGTAATTCCCCTCTATGATATACCATTCCATAGGAGATTACTTGCCAGGACTCTAAGCTAGGTTAATGGAAAAGTAGTGAGTAGGGTAAGCTAATAATAAAAATACCAGAAGGGAAATTAGGAAGTGAAATTAAAACTAATTTTAGAAGGTGAAATTAAAGCTTGGAAACTCTTAAGATAAAAAAAGGATCTCGCCAGGTTACCTTGAATTGGACGGAATACTTCTTAAGGACGTATGATTTTTGTTTTAAGGGAATTCTGCCTCTACCCCCCCCCTGTGGCCGAGAGGCTAGAGGTGTTGATAAATGTCAATATTTGATAGTCTTGAGGTGCGCGTCTCGGGGTGCTAATTTTGGGAGATTCCAGCGGCCGCAATTTTGAAGCTATCGACCTCAATTTTTTTAAAATTAAAGCTATTTAAAATATCTACAACTTATAAAAGCCCTTTTTTTGATTTTCGAAAAAATAATTATTTTTTTTTTAGATTAATCGCATTAAATAAAAGATATTTTTAAAAAATCGCTCTATATCTTAAAGATAATTAAATTAGCAATCAGTGTGTTAAAAAATAATTATTTTTTTACCCTTAATTAATTAGCTGGAATCTTTCAAATGAAATGAGCTCAAATGCTTGTTTCCCTATGGGCAGAACTAACGCCATCTCTTGCCGCCTAGAGCAACCAGCTTCTCAATCGGCTAATAACGGTTTTTCGAGACTCGCTCCTTAAAGTTTTTTCAATTTGATCAAACAAAGACTATGACTTACAAATAGAACAGAAAAAAATTTTTATTCAAATTAATCCATGTTTCTCAATTTACAATTAAATTTAAAAAAAAATTATGCTATTTAAAGTTTATTATTATTCCCGAAAGCAACTTGGCCTTATTAGTCTGGAACAACGACCATTTGGTGGGATATTGGCTTGTATTGACTATTGATTATCCATTAATTGAATGTATTAGAACTTTAGGATAACGTATATTACACGGATTTTTTTTTAATTAAAACAAAAAAAAATGCCCTGTTGAGTCTACTTAGTATTTGCCTGGTGTAGTATTATAAAAGTGAAGAGGGATTTACAATGGCTCAAATAAATCGAAACTGTTTTATTAAAACAAACATTTACTTGCATATTAAAAGAGTGACAAATAATTTCCTCTTTAATAAATACTTTTTTTAGAGGACTTTTTTTTTGTATTGCATAAAAATAATTGAAATCGATGAATATTTACATTTTTATAACATTAAAAAGTTTATATGTAACATGTTATGTATAAGTTTTTCTTGCTGGAAGCTATCACACTCGAGTTCAACCTATTAATAGATTTTTCGATTAATTATTCCAGAGCAACTCTCGATTGCGTAGATGTTATATCTCGAAATTAACATGGATCATACCGATCTTTTTAGAGGAAATATCCATTGATTTTCTGTTTGCCCGATTTCCAGCAATCACCTTGTGATCCTCTTTCAAAGGAGTGAATCCTCTCATCGATCAACTTTAATTCTTCTAAGGGCCGGTCGCTTCAGTTCTAATCAACTAGCAAAGTTATCCGACAGATAGCAAAGTAAACAAGAACACGCATAACCTTCGAGTTAAAAATTAAATTTCACATATAACTATCTGAAATGGCCTAAGTTGCCGAAAAGACTGTGTGAATGTGAGAGTGAGTGGGAAAAAAGTGTGAGTGTTTAAAAAAAAATAATAATAAATAATTAAAACAGGCTTGTGTTTCTAATTTTACTCCTTATACCGAACTTTGGGTCTTAGCTAACTACGATCTGGGCTCTTATTTAAACATATGATGATTTAACTAGAACTGAAAAGACTTGAAAGTCACAACCAGCCGTCTTGTCTAGTGTTCAGATTCAGTAAAATTTTTCCAAGTTTAGTATATAATACAGTATATTAAAACATAGGAAGATGAAATTGAAACCAATTGTCCTTAAAGAAATAGTATAGCGACAGGAAGCTAATCTCCATTGATTGACAGACGTTAAAAAAACATTCCATTTAACTTCTAGGAGTATTTTCTCCCCCTCTTCCCTCACCATCTTTTCACAGAAAATATGTCTCTAGAATAAATAATCTGACATATTTTACATTTTTTTAATTTTGTTTAAGATCTTTTTCGACATTAGAACCCGAATGATTGGTATCCTATTAAATTGAAATACATTTCTCGCATGGGACGGGATGCGACTTTTGGCTGGGTTGGGAATCCTAGACCTTTGGCTTTAGAAGCTAATGCTCTACCTCTGAGCTAGATATTAGTTGATTACTTGAAATAAATAATATGAGGAGATATCTAAATGAAATAAAGTAACTTAATCAGGTGGCACCTGTGGTTAGAGCATTAGCTAGTGATACCAAAGGTCTCATGCGACAAAAATTTATTTCAATTGAATTGGCTACCAATCCAAAAGAAATAAATAGAGAAGGGGTCTAAATGGCCTTCGATGCCGAAAAAGTCTTAAATGAAAAAAAAAATATGGCTGACATTTAACGCCATTATTATCGTTATTGCTACTAATATTACTTTATTAGTGTTTTTAATAGTAATCTTAGTTGTTTTAATTATTTTTATTAATGTTCCTGTTATTTATTTATGTTTATTTATTGTTATTTTGCTACGAGTATTGATTGCATGGGCATTAGGACCCCTTAGCTAAGGGAGTATTTAAGAAAAAATCATAAAATTGGCTTTTTTTTAAAGAACATACCATATTTTAACATTTAGAAATGTATATATAATTAATATAAAATTTTATTATAGATATAGAAAATAATATAGACTAATAATAGAGGAATTTAAAAAACTGACAGGTTTGAATATTTAATAAAATTTTATTAATATTTATTTTATTTTATCATAAAAGCATTGTCAATCGAATGCAATACCTAGCACATTTCTAAAGTTTAGATCTATTTAAATTTATTTATATCAGTCACAAACTTTTATCATAATAAAAAAAGTCTCATAAATTCTAAAAAAAAAAAAACCGAGGCTTTAAAAATTATTTAAGTTTAGTCGAAATAAAAGAGAGAAGCCTTTAGAAAACTACCAACTTTATTTTTTTGACCAAAAGTAAGTAAGTGAGGCCAGCAGAAGATTCTTTAACTCAATGAAAAAAAAAAAATGAATAAATAAATTTAAATGAAGCTAGAAAAAAAAATTCTGAAGAAAGTTTTTCTAACTCTATTTAATTAAAATAAGTTCATTCACTTCAGACTAAAATTTAAAAATAAATGTAATTAACAGTGCCTATATTACAAATATTTTCAAATTTATTATTTTTAAAAGAAAAAAAAAAAAAAAATAAGATACGTTTTGATCCTAAATTATATTGGAATCATCTTCATTTAAGCCTCTTGTTTAATTAGTAAAATTTTTTCCCATATGGCAGGTGATGCTACCATCCAGAGAGGAAAACTGGCAAATCATTGATTAAACAATAAGCATGAAGATGATTTCAATATAGGATCGAAACGTTGAGATTTGTGTTTTAAATTAATATAATCAAAATGGTCTTTTTATTTGCTGGTCATAGTATTTTTCAAGTCTTTTTGACATCTGAGGCCATTTAGATCTATAGCTCATTTATTCAATTAAATGGCTATAGCCTTTTAAAAAAAATTGAATTTTTTTCAAGTCTTTTAGGCATATTTTAACGATACTTAATATTATAATTTTGATATATTGTATATTAGAGTCCAGGCATATTTATTTATACCATTATCCACATGATTTAAATAAATTCATCGTACTGTCTGGGATCCGAACTCACGCCCCTTGGCATTAGGCTAGCAATTAATTTAATAAAATTTTGTTATTCTGGATAGTGAATGAATTTCATTTCACAGTTAGAACAAGTAAACTACTTCCAAAAAAAATGCTTTTTCTCTTTATTTTTCTAAATTTTTTTATAAGGAGTATGTAGAATTTAAATAACAAAAATTTTTGAAATATCTAGTAAAGATGGTGATAAAAAATTGTAAAGTAAATATGCTAACTTTTGGACCGATTGTGAACACATTTTCCTGGGGAATTGAATTATTTTATTTACCTCTCGGTATAAGCCTATAATAAAAAAAATTTATTTATACCTATTAGTTAAAGGTCAAAAATTAGATTTGAAAATTTAGTAAAGACTTTTCTACATAGCTAATTTTCTTCTTTTTTTTTTTAAATTATTAATTATTTGTTTAAATATGTTTGTATACAAAATTGGAAATCAAAATTTTAAATAAAAACAAACAAGAAGAAAATATAGGCTTGGAAATTCTTCCATCCTATTCGACCCTCGATTTGTATATTATTCGACGACTATTTTTGGATTCGAAAAAATATACAAGAGATATAGTTAAATGAAACTTATTGTCTAATTTATTTCCGATTCAGGCGAGAAATCTATTTATGCGGAAACTATCTTAATTCAAAAATAATAAATTCATCCTTCTGTGGCCGAGAAATTAGAGTTGGTCCTTTAAAGTGCGGGTTCGGATCACAGACAGTGCGATGAATATATATTGTTAAATTGTTTGAATATAAAAAAACATGCTTGGATCAAATATATCGTAATTAAGATAATTAAGTGTCGTTTATAACTCAAAATATCTAAGATTCTAAAAAGTCTATTAAAAATATAGAATAAATGAATTTCGTTGTTTTATTCATAATTCGGGATCGGCATTTTGATGGGATCACAGAGAGAGAATCTTGTCATAGAAGTGTCAAATAAAGTAAAAGTAAAAAAAATTAAACAATTTTTTCCGATTAATATGTTTATAGTAATGGATAATCTAATGCAACGGTTCCCAAACTTTTTTGATGTGCGGCCCACTTTTGCCGTAAAAAAAACGCTGAGGCCCAGTGTATTATAGGGTATACTGGGTATAAATGTGTGCGCGTATGTGTAATTAAAATGGGTTGGTACAAAATTAGTTAAAAAAAAATGATTTTATTGCAATTACTTTGTATTAAGAACAAAAAGCAATCTTAAAAACTATGGGTCAGGTTTGAAAAAAGTCAATGCTATTTTTGATAAAAACTGGATTTTTTAAGGATACTGGATACCCTTAAATCGCACTAAACCTTCAGTTGATCTATTATAAATTTTTAGATTTGACTAAACACTAAACTACTATTTGTTAAATATAATTTTATATAATCGAACAGAAAAATAAGATTGACAAATAAATATGAAATGAAAAAGAAATATGAACAGATTTATGCTGAGGAACTTTGACAGATGAAACAATTTAATCTATCCCTATTAGTTCTATTAATTATGTATTATTTGAGGTAATTTTAAGCATAATAAAAGATTCTAAATAATAAATTTCTAGTTTTATTGTAATTTGAAATTAATTTAGTCCCTTGTGGTTGAAAACAATGGGAATGCTTAAAATTTTAGGAAAATCTTGAAAATTCTCAAAGTTCAAAGGCGATGGAAAAAATATGACCTCTATGGATAATTTCTACCCCCTAATTAATTTGGATACAAATCATTTGGAATAAATAGGGACCGGGAAGCGCAAAAGTCGTTTTTGAAAATCTCAAAAAACGTTTCTTTTTGTGAAGATCAGTGAAGAAAATCTGGAAAAGTCTCAAAATTGACAAAAGTCGAAAGACTTTTTCCGCTCTCTAATTATAGGTAATATAAGTAATAATTTTTATCTTTCATTAGACGTCCGCGGCCCAGTTCCAATCAGCCCGCGGCCCATGGGTTGGGAGCCGCTGATCTAATGAAATGAATGTAAAGTGTTTAGAAGAAACAAAAACGCCTGGAAGACAGGCAACCAAATGTGATCATTCACTTCAGAATTCATTTTAATTGATTAAACAAATGAGTCTCTCTCGTTTCTTTTTTTTTTATGGGAAAGATTTTCAAAATGATTAGATATTTAATTAAACAAGTGTCACTGCAATTTGCTTGGTTTGACAATGTTAATATTACCAGCTGTCTCATAAAGGAGAAAGATATTCAAATCATATCAAATTAGATATTGCTGTTTTTATTGATGAGCACGTTTATTTTCTCTTACTTATAGGCCTACATGTAAATAGAAAGTATTGGTTTCATGTCAAGATTTTGACGGAAATACACGTTTTGAGGTCCCCTGAATTGAAAAAAGTGAGTGCCGCAAAATGATCTGTTTGTCTGTCTGTGACCAAAATAAAGTATGAAGGAAATGAGTTACGAAGTTGAAATTTTATATGTAGTCTCCTGAGGCTCGAAAATAACTTTTTAACTAAAATCGGTCAAAAATTTAAAGCAGCGTTCAACAACTGAATTGGTGGCCCAGATAAGGACGATTTTGATTAAAATGCATAAATTAATTATTTGTTAGATACTCTTTAAAATGTATATTCTCATTTTGCTCTCAAATTGTTTGAAGCAATTCTTAGAAGAATTAGTTGCCATAGTAACAAATTATTGTTTTTAAATATTATTTTTTTTTTTTTATTGCCCTCTCGTCTGCTGAGGCCATTTAGGGTTTTAGGAATATTTATTTCATTAATTATACCGCTATATATCGATGGCTACCGGGGGTCGTTCAACCCTCTGATTCATCCGGGTCACCCACAAGAGTTTTCGCCGTGCTTGGCATTGCTTAACTGCATTGTTTTAAATTTTACATATGCCGACGAGCCTGTCAAGAAAGGAACTAATAATTAATAAGCAATCCCGAGCAGCGTTCAACATCTGAATTGGTGTCCCTGATAAGGAAGGTTGTTGAACGCCCGCCGGAAGCCATCGATAAAAATAATTTTTCACATAATATACAAATATGTATTGTTAAGACGATAAATTTTATTAAAATTTTACATCTTAAATTCTAATGGCCCTCGGGGCTTGGTGTAGAGGTTAGCGTGCTAACCTCGTATACCAAACGTCGCGGGTTCGGACCCCAGGCAGTCCGATGATTTTATTTAAGCCAATTGGATACCAAATAGCTTGTCGGAAACTAAATATGTGTCGACACAAAAAATCTGGTGTGACAAGCACTGAACACAACTTTTAATTAACTATTGAAGGTAAGAGTGACTCCAGATTTTTATTTATATTGAACTAGAGGAGATAACAAAATTTTCTTACAAAAATTCATGTGCCAGATATTTGGAAACTTTTAAGGAATAATTGAATTTAATTTTTGCAAATGAAAAGAAGTAAGATTTTTTATGAAGATTAAAAAATGAACTTTTTTTTCCACCTTCAATTTTTTTATCATGATTTCTATTATTCATTTATAATAAAAAATAAATGGAGTAAAAATATTTTTCTTTGGAGAAAATAAAAATGATAAATTATTATAGTTAAGTATTAATGTCGATGTAAACGTTTAAGAATCCTTTGAATCATACACGATATGGATGATAAATTATCAATTTTATTTGCTAGGAGAGAGTTCATTTTTCAAATTTGTTACTAGAATTTTTGATTTTTTTTTTTTTTTTTGCTGGAATAAAAAGTCAATTAATTAAATAATAAAATGAAGTGGTAAGAAAATATTTTCCGCTCAGAGGGATAGAAATTTTTTCTTTTATGTAAGAATGTATCAGTGGCGGATTAATGCAATTTTGTCGGGGGGCGGTTTTTTTTTTTTTATTTAAGGACTTTGTCGGCATCTAAGACCATTTAGACCCCTTTCCTATTTATTTTAATTGATTGGAAACAAATTCAATTGAAATTAAAGAGCGGAAATCATAATTTCTTTACATTATTAGTTTTTATAACTGTTTGAATTTCTTCTCGGGGAGGGGCGATCGCCCCCACCGCCCCCCCCACCTTTAATTCGCCCCTGATTGTAATTCTTTTGAAATTGACCTTGCGAGAGGGGAAATTTTTGCCAAAGTTTAGGGCTAGTGTGTATCTTTCTTCAGAAATTATACTTTTATTATTATGGATAAGTAATTGTTTTAAAAAAATTGATATAATTTTAGTTAAAAAAAAAAATGAATTTTTCGAAAATGAACTTTAGTTATCTACCAGTAATTGTGTATTTATTATAAGCAGCAATTTTTATCTATAGGATATTTTAAATGATTTCGCGTATATTTTATTAACATTTATCATTTGAATAGTCTCACAACTTATTAATTAATAATAATAAGGTTCATATAATGTATCTATTAGACTTCTGAAAAAGTATGGATTTTTAATGGGATTAAAAAACAAAATTTAATGAAACCACATCAAAAATATTAATAAAATGAAACATTTCAGAAGTTGGTATCATAATATAATAAAATACTGAAGTTTGTTAATTCAATTCCAAGTCCGCTTCAAACAACTTTTATTTCTCCCTCTATGAATTTAACTTTACTAACTGTTCCAATTGTCAACTTTCTTTTTCAGAGATATACAAAAATCTTATCGGAGATATTTCGGCCGCATCTCGCGTGTTAGCAACAGTCTAGAAATTTTAGTTTTCTGGAAACAAAATTTTTTATCTTTCAGAAAATTCGAATAACATATAAACGGGCAGTATTAACCCCGATAGAATTTTTTGTATCTCCTGGAAAGAATATTCTCAGATTATGATTTTGAAAAATTTTAATTTTTCTTTTGAAAATTTAAAATGATTTTTAATAAAAAAAAATATGACTAAAATCTGTCTATTTTTTTTTTAAAGAAAATTTCTGTTAGATATGTCCGAGTAAGTTTTCCCTAAATATGCCAAAAACATATTTAGTTATAAATCTCTCATTATAAAATTAATTTTAATGAATAAACTAACCAACCTATTTAGCATATTTATAAATTTATTTATTCTTTTTTTTTCTAGTCAAAATAATAAATCGATTCCCACTAATAGTACTATATGTTTGAAAAATTATTCTCATATTTTATTGAATATGTTCTAACCAGATGGTATTTTAAATAAATAGAAAACATTTAACTAAAATTATGATTTCATTTACAATGAACAAAAAAGACATTATAATCTGGTTATGTGGCCATGGGGGCGAAAAAGGGGGGGGGGGGAGCGGTTGGTTGGTTGGGTTTTGAAAAATTATAAATCCAGAAACCACACAAACGACAAACAGACTGACAATATTGCATTGAATTTCCAAAAGCGATTACAGCATCCAGGAAAAACAGGATGCAAAACAGGAGAACAACTTGCCTGTTATTATTATTATGATATGGAATTATATCGGTTTCCAAAACATTCAATATCAACACAACCACCTATTTGAAAATATAGATCTGTATGTAAATTTAATTTTTTTTTTCTAAGGGCGAAACATCAGGTTGTTTGAACAATTATGGAACATGTGCATACAAATAAAAAAATTCTGCGTCGAATATTCAATGATAGAAATTAAATATTATCCTTCGATATTAATTTTCATATTTAGAAGATGCAATGTCATCAGCAAAAAAATAGCTCAATGATGTCTTCTAAAGAGAAATAAACCTTTAGAGACAGTGGAATAGGGAAAAAAAAAACGTTGTTATAACAATTGAATGTGTCTAAGAACTCGCTTTACTTATGGGTGCGGCACACGCTCGTGTATATAGAGCCTTAGAACATTTATTTCCTTAAAATGAATTATTATAAACATGATAGGCCTACTGGAGATGAAATTTTATGGATAATAATGAGAAAAAAAGTTTTAAAAAAATGAGTATTTGTCAAAAGGGTGGGGCTACAGGGCCGGAGCATGACCTTTGTAATGGAGCGCAAAATTATTTCAAAAAAATGCAACTATAAAATTCCTAACCCGATTTACAAATAGACTTTTGACAGTCCTAAATGTGAGATAATAAATTATACATATCTACTGTATAATAAATAAGTTGCGTAGGACGGTGCTAGATATCCTGAACTTTGAACTCAGTCAAATTTTATAATAGAGACATTAAATCATCAATTTTAGCCAGGAAGCGAATTACTAGAAATGATTTTTTTCCGTTTTGAATAAATATTTTTAAAATATAACAATCAAAAAACTCCATCCACAAACTCCAATACGATATTGTTTTTGTTGTCATAAATTTGTCATTTTTTTTTTCAATCGTTTTCAATAAAATAATTTTATAAAAAAAAGTAAAGGGTTATAGAAAATAATCCTTATAAAACTACATACTCTCAAAGGTTGAAATATTAAATCAAATTAATTAAAATATTATAATAATCTCCTGTCAGAAAGCTGATAAGATAGAGTTTTAATAAACAATATTGTTTTTATTAAAATCCTCTAAATAATATCTAAAATACATCAGAGATAGTTTATAAAAAAAAATGGACTAACAATGTAAGATAAAAAAGGGCGGTTGAATATTTATATGAAATTTATGGATCGAGATAAAATAAATATAAACATTTAAATAAAGCTTATAAAAAAAATTTATGGGAATTGTTTAAAAGGCAAATTTTTTTAATTTAATATTATTAAAAGTCGTTAAATTATTTTTTTTTTATTGGGGTCTATATGTAAAAAATTTCTTCATTTTTTGGCCATATCTGAGATCACTTTAAAAGAGTAATAAAAACATGAATGGATAAAAAAAAAGCTTTTATTGCATATAAATAATATAATAATAGACAATATATAATAGACAAGGTGCGCGTTTTCAGCGAATTCTCCAAAAGGCCCAAATTTTAATCAAGAAATCCGCGCGGCCCGCTAACTCAAGTTTTATAAATTTCTTATTTGACACATTGGGGGACATGCCCTCAATTGACTAAATGAATGAAAAATGAATTTTAATGTTAATTATTAAAAAAAAAAAAAAAAAAAAAAAAAAAAACTTAAAGCGGGTCTTAAGTTCATTATTTCAATTAATTTCTTTTAGAGTCTATAAAATTCGGTACCATGAAAAAAAAAAGATTTTATATTTTTCCCTCTTGGTTTCATATAGTTGGTTTCCTCTCAAACGCCGCCCCATTGTCAAAAACCTTCTTACAAATTATATATGTAAAAAAAATATAAAAATGAAATGAAATTTTAGGTAAAAAAAAAAAATATGAAACGTTCATAAAAAATTTACAACTTGTTATGATGTTAGCAGAGACATATCAAGTTTGGGGTTCCCTGGATTCTTTGATCCATCCCCAGATATTAGATACTCCCTACTATCAAAAAATTCTGTTTTTTATATTAAAAATTAATGCCCATTTAAAAATGAGCAAAAAATATATTTCCATGTTCTTAAAGGAAAAAAGTCCCTCCGCAATTTGAATCTCCATGAATATTGTTAAAAAATAATAACAGACTATTTCAAAAAATTAAAAAAATAAATAAATATATTTTACAGTGGTAGATTATTAACTTGATTATTAATTATATCCATTGGAAAAAGATAGATTGGGAGCGGAAAATCTTTTTATTAGATATAACATTCAATATAAGTTTCGATTCAGAAAGTTTTGTTTGTGTATATATTTATTGAAAGGGTGAAAATGTATGGTCGTAAGAGTTTAATAAAATTTCGAATAAATATCTATGAACTAGTAATTTATAATTTATTTTTTGTTGATTTATTTACCTTGTGGTTGAGAAGCAGTAGCAAATGCAGCGTAGACCAAAACCAAAAACCAAGACATGTCGAAGATGCGTGATGCGAAGAATGTCATCATATATAAAACACCCCACTTGTTACATTCACTGTCAAAATTCACCGGAATGTCACATAAAAACAAAGAAAATAAAAAAAAAATTAAAATAATGTGTCTGGGTGATAAGGTGGGGTTAGGTGGGAGGTAGGGGATGTGGGTGGTTTTCGACACTACACAACACAGTCGCGGGCTTGTTTGTTTATTTTATTTTTTATTAATAAAAACAATAGGCGAGATGGGCACTTATTATTATATAAATGTCACCGATTTTCTTTTAATTATTTTGAAGATTAAAGAGAGAAAGAGAGTTTGGTGTGAGTGAGTGAGTGGCGGTGCTGAACGCACGTGAACGCAACGCGCCCCGAGCAATACGCCCTGGCAAGTCTTTGCTTCTCGCCTCGCGGTCGGCAGAGCACTGAGCGATTCGGCTACAAGGCGCAGCGCCTGCGCGCGCAACACGCCTTGCGTCCCCCCTCCCCCCACCCTCACACTAACCAACCAACACCATCAACCACCAATGGCCCTATGTTATGCCCTGGAACCCGTACCTAATTTTTTTTGATATCAACAAAAAATATCAAATTCCCAAAATTGTTTTTTAAAGGGTCTAAATTAACACCTGCCCACATAGCAGTTGTTCACACAAATTTTACCGGCTGAGGGAGCAAAAGTTCAAAAGTTAAAGACAAATACATATTGAAAAGCATGTGTTGCTGTGAGATTGTTTATCTAATATTCGTATAATTAAATAAGCAATCCTTAAGGTGCGTACACATCTGCGCCCTGCTCCGCTCGCGAGCAGTTCGCGGCTCGTGTTCGTTGCTCGTCCCATGTTCGTTGAAATTATTTATTTTGACGAACCTGCCGCGATCCAAAGAGATGGATCGCGGCGAGCACTCGCGAGCGGCTCGCAAGCATCTCAAAACAACGAACATGGTGCTCGCGAGCGGAGCAGAGCGCAGATGTGTACGCACCTTTATATGCTTTTTACTTTCTCTTACCTATATGTATTCGTTAATATACATATATATAGAGAGAAAGTATTGGATTCATCTCTAAAATTCGAAGTCGAGATTTTGATGGAAATACACGTTTTGAGGTCACCAGAGTTCAAAAAAGTGGTTTTCGCAACATGTCTGTCTGTCTGTGTGTGTTCAATATAAATCATGAAGGAATTGAACTGCGAGGTTGAAATTTTATATTTAAATTCGGTAACCCCCTGAGGCGTTAAAATAAGCTTTTGATCAAAATCGGCCAAAGAATACTAATATTTTACTGATGTACTTTTTCAGTTTTTTTCGATTTTCTCAAAATTCGCTCTAATGATTTTGATTAAAATTCAAAAATCAATTATTTTTTTGATGCTCTTTAAAACGTATTTTGTTCTCAAAATTGTTTGAAGCACACTTTACTCTTGTACTTCATAGGAAAGAGAAATGGTTGCCATGGTAATAAAATATAAATATTTTCCATGTTTCTTCTTCTCTCCTCGCCTTGTCCCGCGATGCGGGGTCGGCGGACCTCACTATTTCCACTTCAACCCTATCATGCGTTTTTGCGACCGGAAAAAATAGGACAGGCCGGCACGTCGTACGGTCTGACGCCTGTTGAAAAGAGGAAGGAAGAGACAGACATACAAAGAACTGAAGGACTGCCTGTCCCAGCTCGGGCAGCTCGTGGTCGCTATCCACGTACCCACAAGATGTGGGTCCCTGAGCAAATAAATATTCTCCATGTTTATAAATTTTATATCTTGAATTCTCAATTCATAATCTTTATAACATCTTGAATTTCTTTAATTAATTAAACAAAATTATACTAACTCAGCAAGAATCTTCAAACTAATGTAAAATAAATGCGAACGAGTAAGAAAACAAATCGACAAACAATCTGTATCGTCGTATTGTGGTGGGAGAAAGCGAATGAAATTCATACGCTAGCTCAGGTAACTCGTGATCGCTTTGACGAGAGCCTCTGAGTGTCTCATTATTACAATAATAATACTTTATCGCATTTCTTCTTTTGAAATTAGTTAGTAAATATTTTCACTGTGTGAGTAAATATAGGCCAAATGAAAAAATAATCAAAAAATTTCCACACTAATTTTTTTTTAAATTGACTTATTATTAATTTATAAATTTTCTTTTATTATTAAAGAAAATAATATATTATGTCTATAATTTTTAATATTATTATATTATATAGCAGCGTAAATATAGGTATAAAAGAAGTAAGTGATGGAGTATTAACAAATATTTTCTTGACCTATAAAACCCTGTGAAGGAACTTTTATTTTATTTCTTTTTTTTTTAAGATATAAAGAAATGAAAAAATTAAATTTTAACCAGAGGAATTTCCGAGCTTTGCAATGGCCAAACAAAATCATCCTTGTATGTACAGGGCGTTCATACGATGATGTTCAAAAGTTTCTAGAGAAACTTTCTAAGAAGGGCTTGAGCTGAGTTGAGAAGTTGTTATTTGCAAGACACCTGGTGTTCAGCGTTTTTTTTTTTTTATTGTTTACTAATTTTACTTTCCCAAATTGAAAATAAACACCCAAGTAAAGCACATCTTCTATAATTACTATTTAATAAGTAAATTAATTTTCTTTCTCAGATTTCGCTAAAAATCATTCAAGAGATTTTTTATATACTGTAATAGGTGTGGAATAATTGCTGTCTGGTAGAGATAAAGAAAGCTCTTGGATCGTTCGAAAAGTCAGTGATTCACTTCTCGCATTGCGGAGAAATTTTCAGATTTTTCGATTTTGAATAAAATTCAAAAATCAAATTTTTTACATGCTTTTTAAAATGTATATTCTCATTTTGCCATTGAAATCTTCTGAAGACCACTTTACTCTTCATAGAAAAGATTGGAGAAATGGTTGCAACGGTAACAAAATATAAATATTTTTCCATATTTTTTTTTTTTTTAACATTCACACTTTTTTCCCATTCACACACACATTCACACAGTCTTTTCGGCAACTCAGGCCATTTAAGACTTTAGACGATAACCGTTGTAAGTAATATATATATATATATATATATAGGGGATTCAGGCATTTCTATTTAAATTTACCCATACTTAAAAATTTTACATCTTGAAATTTTAATGTACAGTGAGGGACAATATTAAGTCCCACCCATGTGTTTTCTACTTGTGATTTTTCCATTGTTTTTACAAAAAGTAATGAAAATCTTTATTGGAAATTTTCTAGGTTTGAACCATGAAAGTTTCCATTAAAAAATATATATATTTTTTAAAAACAATGAAATAATCACAAGTAGAAAACGAATGGGTGGGACTTAATATTGTCCCTCGCTGTACCGTACTGACGGAAACTAAATATATGTTGACACAAAAAATCTGGTGTGACAAGCACAGAACACAACTTTCAATTACCACCGCTAATATTCGGACCGTTTATTTTGAAAGTGGTGTAAGTCCATTTTTTTCTATTGTTTCGAGAAAATGAAAGGTTAACATATCTGTTTATTAAAAAAATCTATTTACCGACCAATTTTCAATTGTATAGGAATTTTTTAAGAAATTTACCACTAGCTAATTGTTATACATAGAAAATTTACATTAATTTAATCATAAATTATGTGATATTTCATTAAAAAAAAAAAAAAAAAATGGACTTACACCACTTTCAAAATAAACTGTCCATTTTATAATTGCCAACACGTCTACTTATGCTCAGTTTTAACCGACATTAATCAAAACAATACATTATTAATCAATCTCTAATCACTCAATATCCTAGTTTTAATAGTTTAACGCATATATATGGAGAATAATAATGAAAATTTCAGATGCGCAAGAGATCTGAATCTAGGATATCAGCAATTTAATTATGAATATAAATTCTATTCAAATTAATCTCTAGGGAAAAATTGATTCCCCCTGAAAAATGACGGATTTTTATTATTTTATAAAACCTATAAATAATAAATATTTCATGTCAATAGTCTATATAGAAAATTTATTTATCTTTAGGTTTTTTTTTTTTTTTATTAAATCAATACTTTATTTTTAAAATTATTTGTAAATTATCTAATATTTATTTTACTTAAAACTTCTTTTAAAAATTGTTTCATTCAGAAATGACAAGTTGGGGTTATTATTTCTGAGAACGTTTTTGAAACTACTCTGAGACGGGTTTTCGTTTCCTTCCCAGGTAAAATACAAAAAATAAAACAACTTGTAATATAAATCTCACCCGATCATAAGAGGAGTTTTGGAAGCTTGTTCATTGATTCTACATTATTCCCCACCAGAAGATTTTTTAACTCCGCCTATCAGCATTTCCGTCCCGCATTTCGTAAATAAATTAATTTAACTATGCCGACCAACCGTAGCTTGGCTAGGTAAACTTAAAGTAAAAAAATCGAAATTGAACTGAAACTACCAAAATGCGTTTTTGAGGTCCCAAGCAGTAGCGTATCCAGGTGGGGGCGAAGGGGGGGGGGGCGCTCGCCCCATACATAATTTTTTTTTTCTCGGCTTGTTAGTCTGATACACTGTTTTTTTTTTTTTTTATTAATTTTAATTTACTCACACCCATTGCTAATTTTTCTTTTGAATATAAAAATTAATATACTGTTTATTTTAGAAAAATATTAAAAAAAAAAAAATACTTTTCTGTTTTTGTCAGTTGTTATAAATAGTATTTGAAATTATTATATTAAACATTTTAATTGACCGCACTTTTTTTTAAACAGTGAAAATAAAATTGCAGGATTTGAGAAAAATAAATGCGTGCGTGTGAATTTTTATTTACTCAACCGGCTGCTAAATTTGGATTTTAGCATTACGAGATATCAATGCAGTATTAAAATATTTTAAAATAGAATAAAATTATATAGACGTATTTTATTTACATATTACACGATATAAATAAAATGAATTCAATTGATATTTAATAAAATTTATTTAAAATAAATTATATTTTTTTTTTTTATAATTTTACCTAAAAAAAACAAAATCTGCTTTTGACAAATTTAGTGAAATTTTTAGATAGAGATCAGAGGCTTCATTTTCTCTCAGCAACTCTTTGTTTGATCATAGAGGTATTAGTGACCACTCGAAAAAAGACAATCAATCTAATGTATAATTAATTAATCAATTTTAAATTCAAACGAATTCTTCCTCCTAGTAACACGCATCAAAGAATAAAAAGGCCAATTTTTTTTTTAGCTCTTGTTAAAAACTCAAATCAAAAATTGCATTTTCCAAGTGACTTTTATTAATTATCTTTTTACTTTTTTAATAATTATTTTGTCTTAGTTAACCAAAGCGTTTTACTTTTCCCATTTTAATTCGAATTAACTACAAAAACTACAACAGTTTGCTTTTCAAAGTGAATACATCTCCTGATGAAGGCTGCAGAAATAATGACAGAAAAATAGTAATTATTAGTAAATTAGTATTAATTACTAAATAAAATAAACCACGATTAATGCCAAAAATATCTTTTATTAAATTACTAATCGTCATAGGCTATTGATAACTATAAAAACAAATGGATCTGGATTTGGATCCTGCAAAATCTGTTGAAGATCAAAATCAATTGAATAATAAAAAATATAATTCAATTGTTTAAAAATTCTCAAATGCCGAAATTACTTTAAAAACAGTATAAGTTGGTAACATGCTCGCCAAATGCGGGCTGTCTTGTTAGTACATGAGTAAAATAAAATTTATTTTTAAAACACTTTTCTATTGAGCAGTATAAGATTATATTTTTTCATAAAATTTATTATAATTAAGTTAGTTAATAAATTTTTTTATTCCAGTAATAAAATGTTGAATAATAAATGAGCTAAAAACAATAAAAATAAAATTTTACCTACTATATAAGAGAAGAAGGGGAATCTAAACCCATGTCTAGGAAGTTGCTTGTCTAATCCAGGGCGGAGAACAATTTTGGCGCCTCAGGCAGATAATATTAATCCAACCCGACGCATCCCTTACTCTTAAAAAATATCTAAAACTTTTAATTATTTTGAAGGAAAAAAGTACTTTCACTTATCATTTGAAAATATTTTTAGAATTGCCATTTAGTGATTTGATTTAATCAATATAGTTATATTGTTTGATATAATCGGAGCAGTGTGACTTCTTGTTAGCAAACAGTTAGAACATCAATACCCCAGAGATCCTGAGTTCAACCCCTTACCACACTCAAACGCTAATTTTTTTTTGCGATTGGTAGTTAGTCTGGAGTCTGACATTGACTAAAGAGAAAGTAATTCCTCTAGGATTATTATTTCTCCTAAAGTAGAGGTATTCCCTGAGATGTTAGTTCAACAAATGACAATTGGTTTAAGATAATTAATTAATTGGTATTGCATATCATTTATTTATAATTCTATAGCAATTGTTCTTTCCCGCACTATTATGTATAACTTATCGTGAAAAATCTATCTGAATTTTTTAGTTCCAGGTCAGAAGAAAAGTAAAAAAATTTTAATGTGCGTCAATGGATATATGGACGAGGTTATGCATAAAGGAAATGGCGCTCATTAACCTAAATCTGAGGTAAAGGGCATTTCATTTGCACACTTGTAAACAAATCCAATGGCTATGACTTTTTTCTTGTTTTATACAAAAAAAGTTCACAGATTAATAATGTTGTGATTTAAATAAAGAGGTAGATCCTTCTTTTTGCTTTCTCTTATCCTGGACCATGAAAATAAGCTTTTAAACAAAATCTGCCAGAGTACTAATACTTTACTGATGTACTTTTTCAGGTTTTTTCGATTTTCTTAAAATTCGCTCCAACGATTTTGATTAAAATTATTTTTTAGATGCTCTTTAAAATGTATATTCTCATTTTGCCATTGAAATATTATGAAGGCCACTTTACTCTGGTACTTCATAGGAAGGATAGGAGAAATGGTTGCCATGGTAACAAAATATAAATATTTACCCATACTTTTTTTTTTAACATTCACACTTTTTTCTCATTCCCACACACATTCACACAGTCTTTTCGGCAACTTAGGCCATTTAAGACTTTTAATGATACTCGTATGTTTAAATATATCAATTGGGGGTCTATTAAGCCATTTGGTATCCAAATACCTTAAATAAAATCATCGGACTGACTGGGATCCGAACCCGCTACTTTTGGTATACGAGGTTAGCACGCCAACCCTTACATCAAGCCTCGAGGCCCCCATACTTATAAATTTTACATTTTGAATTCTAATATATCGGCGTAAACTAAATATATGTCGAAACGAAAAATCTGGTGTGACCAGCGCAGAACACAACTATCGATTTTCGAAGGTAAAAGAAAGTTGTGTGCTGTGCGACAGTCACACCAGATTTTTCTTTTTATAACAACAGAGAGAGAGAGAGCCAAAAAGTAAAAAGTTAATTTACTTTAAAAATAAAACGAACCTCAAATTACTATTTGATAAAATAATCATTATAAAAATTAGAAATAATATATAGGGCCTATATCAGATTTATCATATCTTTTTATAGGGTATATATCTTAGTCGGAAATTTTTTTCTCTTAACTATTGCGAGAATCTTGATTTGGTGGTGGGTTGAGGGGGATGTGGATGGGGGTGGAACTAGGCTGGCTTTTGAGCTGTAAATAAAGAAAGGCTTTTCATATTTCGGCATGATATCCTATAAGCAAAGGAAAGAGGCAAATGAGTTGAAGGTCTTTTAACTCACACGCTTTCATGGCACTAAAGTCAATTGACTTTATTCAAATTTTATGCGATATCAATCTCCAAATGTTTAGATTCGTGTAGGTCATTTTAATTGAAATTGAAATGAATTCTTAATCCTCCTCAAAAGTAAATAACTCGGATTTTTATTTGTTCTCGAATTGACCAGTTATGAATGAATTGAAAAACAACATTTATTTTACTCTTTAGAAATTTATTATATTTGTATAGCGATTTTATGATTAATTAAACAAGCCAATAGCTTTTTAGAAATTATTTATTTTAATTAGAATAAAAAATCTGGTGTGACTGGTCGCACAGCACACAACTTTCTCTTATCTTTGGTAAGAAAAAGTTGTGGTCTGTGCTTATCACACCAGATTTTTTGAGTCGATATATATTTAGTTTCCGTACTGTGGTACGGTACATTTGAATTCAAGAAATAAAATTTATAAACACAAAAAAAATTTATATTTTGTTACCATGCCAACCGTTTCTCCAATCTTTTTTTTTTTTTTTTTTTTTTTTTTTTTTGGAATGGGTGCATAAGGTCCGAAGACCTATAATGACCAATAGTCACATGCAGCCAGGAAGAAAATAAATCTTGCTTATGAAGTATTGATACAATAGTAAAGTGTGCTTCATCAAGAGCAAAATGAGAATATACATTTTAAAGAGCATCTAAAAAATAAATGATCTATGAATTTTAATCAAAAGCGAATTTTGAGAAAATCGAAAAAAAAAAAAAACTGGAAAAGTACAC